>CM028349.1:27379750-27638047 GCA_016618105.1 Dendrobium huoshanense | reverse complement strand
CCCCCCCCCCCCCCCCCCCCCCCCCCCCCCCCCCCCCCCCGAAAATTAATTATTCTGATGGACGAATGGTTAATTTGGAGTGTAGATCGTAAAATCTTGAAGCAGAGAGAGGTTTGGTAAGGCTTTCGGCGATCTGATCTAGCGTCCTGAAGAAGATGAACAGTGATCGCCCCTTGCTTGATATGTCCACTGATGAAGTGGTAGTCAATTTCGATGCGTTTTGTCCGAGCGTGGAAGACCAGGTTGTTAGCGAGTGCAATGGCTGAGGTGTTGTCGCAGAATATTTTTGTTGGAGTTGTTTGAGGTATGTGAAATTTGTCAACTAGTCGGCGCATCCATAAGACGTCGAAGGTAGCTGATTAAAGAGATCTATACTCAGCTTCGGTAGAAGATTTTGCCACTGTAGATTGCTTCTTGACAGACCAAGAGATTAGATTGTTGCCCGAGAATGTGCAAAATCCTGAGACGGATTTTCGGTCAGACAAGTCAGATGCCCAATCAACATTGGTGTAGGTGCAGAGCTAAAGGCCACCTGTTATAATTGGAAGACCATAGTTTATCGTACATTTTATGTATATTAGTAGACATTTTAAAGCTTGATAATATGTGATGCGAGGTTGATGCATATTTTGGCAGATTTGATTCGTGGCAAAAGCGATGTCGAGCCTCGTGATAGATAGGTATTGGAGAGACCCGGCTAGCTTGTGGAACGTGTGAGGATCTTGGTACAGAGTATCATCACTGGGTCAGTTGGACAGTTTTGTACCTATGGGGGTCTGGTACGATTTGCAATTGGAGAAGTCGACGGTATTGAGCAAGTCTTGAGCATAGTGTTGTTGAGTTAAGAAGTAGCCCTCCGAAGTGTGACAAACTTGAATGCCAAGAAAGAGTGAGACTTCACCAAGTTTCCTAGGAGAAGTTTTGATGTGGTAGAAACCATTGCAATTGCGAGCTTGGAGAAGAGGTTGATTGTCCTTGCGATCCTTAATAGAAAAATCATTAGCGTCAAAACAAACATCAATATTATTGTCAGTAGATAATTTGGATATGGATAGTAAATTATGAGAGATAGATGACACATGCAAGATATTTCAGAGATGTAGCTTACGAGTCAAGTCCAGTAGAGGCAGTAAGCCTTGTCCCAAGTTCTGAATAGGTAGAGTGTTACCATTTGCCATGGAGATCGAATCGAGTCCAGTGTAAGGAGTGCAATGGTTCATGTTCGCCAGGTCGGAGGTGAGGTGCGATGAGTCTCCCGAGTCCAAGACCCAATTGGTAGTAGAAGAATGTTGCTGCTGAACCGTGAGTGCCTTGGGGTTGGTGAGCAGGGCATAATTCAAATTACATCGGTGCCAACAATTTATTGCAGGATGTTCATTCTTGTAGCAAATTTGGCAAGTTTGTTTGTTCGTTGATGACTGGCTTTGAGAGAAAGAGTTCGAGTTAGATGTTGAACGAGAGCCTGAGCCAAGGATTGTTGTAGCATCCCTGGCTAAATGAGTTTCGGTTGGACAGGAGTGTGATGGACTCAGACTGCTGTTGAGCTTCTTTGGCTTGTTCTTGATGGAGATTTATCTCCTCGCTGCATAAAAGAGAGTAAAGAATGTCTAAGATGATTGGATTGAGCGAGGTTAAAATCACGATTTTGAACGCATTGTAGGTGGATGGAAGCCCATTTAGGATGTATAATATGATATCTTCTATGTCAATCGTTAATCCATCAGCGGTTATGTTGTTGACAAGAATCTTGATTTGCGCAAGATACTGCTACATGTTGAGATCTTTCATTTATATTTGGTGTAGCTCATTCTTGAGCTGAATTACGCGAGATCGATTAGTTGGTTGAAGTCTTTGTTCAAGAACGGACCAAACTTCTTGGGAGGTTTTGAGAGTAATGACATATGGGAGAACGGAGGGGGAGATGATAGAGAAAAGGGCGGAGATAAAATTTTGGTCGATGAGTTTCCAACGATTGTTTTCGGAGGAGGAGGTTTCCGGCAGGCAAGAAGCCTTACCGGAGAGGTCTTCACCAAAACCGTTGGTTGTGAAGTGTTGATGGATTTGCAGCCACCATATTGGATAGTTGTTGCTGGTGAGGAGAGTGGGAACAAGAATTTTAAGGTTTGATATCATAAACTTTAAGTGGGTGGGAATGTTGAGTTTGTTGGGCGAAGCAGAGAGTGAGGCGCTCAGTGGAGAGGAATGGCAGAACTCTAGTCTGCCATTGATGAACTCCGCTGCAGAGCTTTTAGGCTCTGATACCAAGACAAAATCCTATATCTAAAGAGGCGAACCTCATCATGCCGAGAGAGAAAGAGAAGGCAAGAGAGAATATTTTCATTAATTGAAAAGGGTTACATAATACATGATATAAATAGAGACTAAGGTGAAACGATAATCTTGAATTCAACTACAGTTATTGCTGAGTCATAGAGATGACGTGTAATGGCTACACTAATAGGTTGGAGATAGTATTCGGCCTTGGCTAAAAGCCTGCGGTGATGACTGATGGAAGGGACAATGACACTAGAGATGATCGACTACTCTTGAGTGATGGTTGATGGTAGGTCTTGATAATCAATTTTAAAAGTATTTGGCACACTTTAAAATTATTTTGAGTATTTTTAAAAATAATTATTTTTTTAAAATAAAAATAAATAATTAAAAAAATATCATATAAATATATTTTAAAAAATAAACTCAAAAATAAAAGTGATCCCAAACAGGCATTAGATATTATTTCTATTTATATTTATGCCTCTAAAATAGATAAGATTAATTGAATAAGCTTTTTAATAACACTTTATTTTATTTTATTTATGCAGTACAAAATAATGTTATATTTTCCCATAAGATAAACTTTTACTCTCTAATTAAAATTAAAAAAATAACACATTTTAATTATGGATATTTATCTCTATCTCCTTCAAAGTGGGCTTAAAGGTGTTAGTGAAAGAAGATTGGATGACAAAAGAACCCAATTTATCATTTCTATTCATTTATATTTTATTTCTTTAGGATCATTTGATTGCTACTGAGAGAAAGAAAGGGATGTTTTATGTTATAATAGTAAATGAAGAGAGTGAAAGCACTATTATTTATAGTGGAAAAGATGCATATTAACTCATAAGATATGTTGGTTTAATGCTACCTTAACTTAGAAATTCACATACACAAAGTCAATATTAGTAGAAGAAACAAAGGAATCAAAGTTTGTTTGATTAGTATTATTATAGGAGAAGAGACTTATGAAGATAAGAGTAGTTGTCAAGCATTTATAATCAGTTGACTTCATATGATGGTGATGATGAGCTTTAGTGCTGGTTGACAGTGGGCATCGATATTTGTCTATGACAAGCGATAGTATTGATCATTAATATTGATTATCTTTGATTGATGGTAGGTGAGGATTGTCAACTATAGGGAATGATGTTGTTGAACTGGAAGTGAGTATTTATATATTTATTGTTAGGGCATTTTGATCATTTCAATAGGAAATCATAATACTCCAACGTATGAGCTTGCAAGTCTCTATGTCATTATAGCTAAGGATTAGGGATGTAAACAAGTCGAGTCAAGCACGAGTCACCTCTAATTTAAGCATGAGTTTGATTAATTAATCGATTTCGAATTCGAGCTCGAGCTTAATTATACTACTTCGAACTAGCTCTTTATAATAAAAGAAAGAAAATGATTATGATTTAAATAATTATTATAATAAAAGTTGAAAAAATGATAAATTATAAAGATAAATAATCATGAATCAATTGATACAAAAAAAAAAAGAGAAAGATTTTAAATATTTTTTAATGTTTTTGTATTTGAACTTGGGCTTCTAATATATTTTAAGTATATTTTAAAAAGTATTTTTTAAACGAGTCGGCTCGCAGGCTAACAAGTGGAGTCAATGCTAGCTCAAACCTGACTCATTAGCTCATCGAGCTTGGATTAAGAGAAATTTATCGAGCAGAATAAGGATTAACTTATGAATCAACTTGACTCACCGACACCCGTACTAAGGATATTGACTATTGTCAATGAAAACTTTGATAGATCTAATTATTAAATTATTATTTAAAAAATAAATAAATTATAATGCTTATGATTAAACTCATTTGAAGTCTTAAATAAAATTAAACATATAAATAAGGTAAATGCAAAATTAAAATGGCCTTTTATAGCAAAAATATATCTTCCATGCAATCCATTTTGATCTGGTGATTGAGAGTTCAGACTTCCAATTAAAATGCCTTTTATTCTAGAAAGATACTCTTTCCTACTTATGGAATTAATTCTATATTTCAATAATTTTTAGATAATATATTATAAAAAATATAAAACAAATACAACCACCAGACTGAAGAGATAACGTTTTATAACATAAAAATTATTTATTTAATAAGTATAAATTATATATGATTATAACGTACTTATAAAATAAATAATAATAATTAGTAATATATTAAAATGTTTATTAAAGTATTAATACAATTCGCGAATCTTTTGAATCTTATTACAACAAAAATTTGTATTGGATTATAATAATAGGACTACACATAAATTATTTTTTCGAGGGTTTCCTATCTTTCTTGGAATAATAGGACTATAAATACATTTCTCTCGAAGCGTCTCATCTATCATATTTTCTTATCTTCAATTCATTTTAAGACTTTTGATTAATATATGTATTCATTTATAAATAAAAGAGCGAGTCATAAAAAGACTTATTGAGTATATCATACTTTTAAATTATAGTAACACAAAACATTATAAATAATATGCATGCTTATTCTAAATATAAAATAATTCTATTAAAATTCAATTTGAACATTACTATCAACGTTAAGCATATCTATATGTGACATTTATATGTGTCACATATATCATATCTAGGGCTGTCAATAATTGACACGACCCGAAAACCCGACTCGAACACGACCCGGAATTTTCGGGTTGGACACGACCCGTTCGAAAAACGGGTCGGGTTCGGGTTCATAAAAGTGACCCGGATCAAATTTCGGGTCGGGTCCGGGTTAACCCGGCAACCCGCTAACGACACGTTTCGACCCGCTTTATATTTTACGCGGCGTCAAACGTGTGCCGTGCCGCGTGCGTAAGCGGGATTCATAAGGCCTTTAGGGTTAGGTTTTCGTCATTTTCATTTCACGCGCCGTAAAGTCGAGCTCTCCTCTCCTTCGCTGCTTCGCTGCTTCGTCTAGGGTTTCCCGTTTCCGATTATCGTTTTCTTCTGTACAGATCTCCTCGATCTGTCGACGGTTTACTCTCTTCTCCTTCTGTGGCAGATTCTTGGTTCGTGGTTTCGTGGTGTTCATCGTGCACATCTGCTTTGGATCAACAAGAACACTTACCTCTGTCGCTGTTTGTATCTCTCATCTTCTTTCCTTTCTTCTCCTTTTCCTTTGATCTACATATTGTGAAATGCGAAGTTCGTTTTGGGGTTAGGGTTTTTCCAATATTCCGGTGCAAATGAGCCAAGTCGAGCTCGATTTTCTTTGTTCAGTTTCTGCTGGTTTTTTTGTTAGGTTATTGCAGTGATGCACTTATGTCATTAGGTGGTTGAAACGAGCCAAGTCAAGCTCTATGCTATCGTATTTCTGTTAAGTTTCGACGGTTTTTTTCTATTCCCTTACTGCTGTTAATTCTGTGCAATCGAGATCGAGCCATGTCGTGCTCTATGTTGTGGTATTTTTGTGCAATTTCTGCTGTTATTTCTGGTGCAAACGAGCAAAGTTGAGCTCGATTTTCTAGTTATCTTTGTTCAGTTTCTGCTGGTTTTTCTGTTAGGTTATTTCAGTGATGCACTTATGTGGTTGAAACGAGCCAAGTCGAGCTCTATCATCTATGCTATCTCATTTCTGTTTAGTTTCGGCTGTTTATTTCTGTTCACTAACTGTTGTTAATTCTGTGCAAATGAGATTGAGCCATGTCGAGCTCTATGTGCTGGTATTTTTGTGCAAGTTTTGCTGTTATTTCTGGTGCAATTCTGCTGTTATTTCTGGTGCAATTCTGCTGTTATTTCTATGCAGTTCTGCTGTTAGTTCTATGCAAACTAGCCCTGCTCTATGTTTTGATTTTTCTGTGCAGTTTCTACTGTTATTTCTGTGCAGTTTCTACTGTTATTTCAGTGTAGTTTCTTCTGTAATTTCAGTGCAGTAACTGCTGTTAGTTCAGTGCAGCTTCAACCCATTAAGTATTAAAGTTATGTTTTGTAATTTTTTTGTTAGATGGAGAATTCCAATACCAATCAAGGGAATTCTTCTTTTGCTGAAAATGAAGCAGTACAGACTTGTGAAATACCTGTAGAGCCCACTAATGAGCAATGTAATGATGCGACAATTACTAAGAAACGACGAAGAATGACCTCAGTGGTTTGGGGCCATTATGATATGTTACCTAATACGAGTGATGGAAAACAAAAATGTAAATGCAAAAAATGTGGTACTACTTATCTATGTGATAGCAAAAATGGAACCGGTAATCTTAGACGCCACCTTGAAAATTGTAAGAAAAGAAATATGCGTGATATAGGACAGTTGATCTTACAAACCGACACTTAATCTTCAATATCTATGTGTGATGACAAGTTTGATCATGCTGAATTTCGTGACTTGTTTACTGCTTCTATCATCATGCATGATTTACCTTTTCAATGTGTGGAATGGGTTGGGCTTCGAGCAATTCTGTTATATCTTCGCCGTGACTTGCAATTAATTTCTAGAAACACTGCTAGAAATGATTGCAAAAAAATATTCCTTAAAGAGAAGTGTAATTTAATGGAACAGTTATCTAAAGTTACTAGCAGAATTTGTTTAACATCCGACCTTTAGACATCTATAAATACTGATGGTTTTATTTGTTTGACTGTTCATTATATTGATAATGATTGGCATTTGCAAAAGAAAATTATTACTTTTTCATTCATGCCACCTCCCCATGATGGAATTTCATTGTTTGAGCAGTTACAGTTGCTTCTGGTTGAATGGAAAATAGAGAACAAGCTATTTAGTATTACTTTGGATAATGCTTCTGCAAATAATAGTTGTGTAGATTATCTAAAAAATCATTTGAATTTGCGTGATGCCTTGATAATGGAGGGTGCTTTTTTTCATATACGTTGCACAGCACATATCATTAATCTTGTAGTTCAAGAAGGTTTGAAAGACATTGATAGTGCAACTGGGAAAATAAGAGAGAGCATTAAGTATGTTAAGGGATCTCAAGCTAGAAAACAAAAATTTCTTGACTGTGCTTCACAAAGTTGCTTGGATGGGAGACGAGGTTTACGTCAGGATGTACCAACCCGATGGAATTCCACCTTCTTAATGCTTGACAGTGCTATTTATTTTAAACGTGCTTTTCAACATTTAGAATTGGTTGATTCTAATTACAAGACTTGTCCAACATCTATGGAATGGGAAAAAGCTGAAGAGATTTGCAAGTTCTTGGAACCTTTCCATGAAATAACTTGTCTCATTTCTGGGTCTAAATATCCTACAGCAAATTTATACTTCCCTTGTATTTCAACAGCTTATGCGGAACTTAAAAATGTTTTGTTGAGTAGCCATCAGTCTCTAAAGAAAATGGCTGCTGGAATGATTGTGAAATTTGAAAAATACTGGTCAGAATTCAGTGATATTTTGGCAGTGGCAGTGATTCTAGATCCGAGATATAAAATGGCATTTGTTGAGTGGTGTTATCAAAAATTGTATGCTGGCAACTCCAACTCCAAACTTAGGAAGCTGAAACTCAAGTTAATTTCATTGTGTGCTAACTACAATTCACGAAAGAATCCTGCAATAGGAGAAAGTACAAGAATGAATGCAGTTGCACAAGGGTGTCCTACAAAGATTAAGTCTAAATTTTTGCAGGTTCATTGTTGATCTTTATATGTATATTTATCATTTCATTTATTTTCCATTTTTTATTTCTAATACCCATCCAAAAAATACAGGATTTTGCTTCATTCCAGAAGGATGCCTTTACACCTAGGAAATCTGAATTAGACATCTACCTAGAGGAACCTAAGATTGATAGCAGTACTGATTTAGACATTTTAAAGTTTTGGCAAGGGAACCAATATAGATTTCCTAGTCTTTCAGCAATGGCTCGTGATATACTATGCATTCCAATAACAACAGTAGCATCTGAAAGTGCATTCAGCAATAGTGGTAGAATTTTAGATCAATACCAAAGTGCATTAAAACATGATATTGTCGAGGCACTAATTTGTGCTAAGGATTGGTTATACGGAGATCATGGTGATTATTCATTCATCTTATATTTTATTGTTTTTTTGTTTAAGATCTCAATATGCTAATTTATTTTTTAATACATGTATTATTGCAGCAGTAAAAGATCCCGAAATTGACGCAATAACTGATGATATCCTAAATTTAGATGTGAACAACAATGAAGGAGATGCTGGTGACAGTTCAGTAGTTGGATGAACATCAGTTTATTTGCTGTTTAATTTTTCTTTAATTTGATGTAATGAACTATTTCTATGCTTGGTTTGCTGGGATGGTTTGCTGAACTGAAAAAATAGTAAAAACTGCACATAAATAACAGCAGAAACTGGGAGATGGTCGGCTGTGTTTGGGAGGGAGATGGTCGGCTGTGTTGTTGCTTCCTTGCTAATTTGCTGGGTTGGTTTATGTCTTATTTTTTCTGGGCAGCTGTCTTGAAATGCTGTGTTGGTTAGCTGTGTTGTTGGGTTTGCTGTGTTGTTGCTGTCTTGGTGTTGTTGCTGTCTTGAAACATTTAGGGTGTTAAGTTTGCTGTGTTTAGGGTGTTGTTGTTGGATTGGTTGTTGTCTTGATGTTATTGCTGTCTTTCAAAATTTTGTGGATTTTTGGGATGGTTGGCTGGTAGGCCTATTGCCTGGGTAGCTTGGTTTGCTGTTATTTCTTTGTGGCTGTGTTTGCAGGGAGATCGGTTGGCTGTGTTTAAGAGGGAGACTGGATGGCTGTGTTGTTGCTGGGTTGACAGGGTTGTTGCTGGGTTGACAGGGTTGTTGTGGGTTGTTCATGGTTAGCTACTTGGCTGTGTTGTTTCTTCCTTGCTAGTTTGCTGGGTTGGTTTCTGTCTTATTTTTTCTGGGCAGATGTATTGAAATGCTGTGTTGGTTATCTTTAAACATTTAGGTTGTTGAGTTTTTTGTGTTTAGGGTGTTGTTGTTTTGGTTGCTGGCTGGGTAACTGTGATACTTTGGTTGCTGGGTTTGCTGTGTTGTTGCTGGGTGCTTCAAGAAGCCCAGGGCTGTTGGTTACTTGGTTGGCTGTGTTGTTGCTGGGTGCTTCAAGAAGCCCAGGGATGTTGGTTACTTGGTTGGCTGTGTTGTTGCTGGTTGGTTCGGAAAGGATTGAAAGTTGAGTAGCAATGATGAGTACCCTTCTAAACTTATTGTGATGTCATTTGTGGGAAAAAAGTTATTGCAACCAGGTGGCATTTGGAGGGCTAATCAAACAGATACTAAGTATAAAATACAAATTGCCACCTTGGATGGCAATATCTCAATTCGCAAGTCCGTATAAAATTATATTGACTCACATTTCATTGAATGATGAATTATTTGAAGGGTTAATCTGAGCTAATAACTCAAGCTTTCAACTAATTCATGGATTTAAAATTATATCTATTTAATTGTTTATCTTTTTTGCAGTTAGCTTATATCTCCAGGACTCCATGAGTGCAGGCAGGCAGGCACAATTTCACAAGACTTCAACTAGTCAAGGAGTTCAAAATTTTTTTAAATTGTAATATTTGTTTGAATTATCTGTAAATTGTAATTATTTGTTTAATTTATTTGTTAGTTTAATATTTTGTATAATTTGTATATTGTAATTAGCAAATTGCTTCTAATTCATAAATAAAAAATTTTTTCATGCAATTTTTTGTTTAACTGTGTTGATGTTTTATTTTTTTTTGAGATATTAATGAAAATTACTCGGGTTAGCGGGTCAATCCGGGTTTACCCGAACCCGACTCGGGTCGGGTTCGGGTCTTGAATAGTGACCCGTATCCAAAACCGGGTCGGGTTCGGGTCAACCCGTTTAGCTTCGGGTCATTTCGGGTTAGACACGAACCCGACCCGTGACCCGAAATTGACACCCCTAATCATATCTATATGACAACGTTAAGCATAGCGAAAATAGTATCAACGAATACTCATTTTTAATTTACTTTTCCTTTTTCATTAACTTTTCCATTTACATGCACGTGTACACTTTATTTCGAATAGTACCATAAAGAAGTATGCTTCATCAGTAAACATGTACATACAACCCATCTATCTAGCGATTTCATTCTTATAACTTTCATTAAATTTATATGATAATGTGAAACATAATGTATTAATTTCATCATATTCAAAATGATTAATCATTGAATATGATAAATACAAAATATGATCTAGCTAACACTAAAGACTTAATAAACATCAAAACATGCATAATCTTTCAAAGCATTTAATTGAATAGAGAACAAGATCATTACTACAATTGTTGTGTCATGGAACATTTGCGGCGGTAGAGAAATATAAAATTTAAAGTCTTAGCGTTATACGAAAATTTGGCACGCAATTAAATAAGAGAGAGTGTGTAACATTTATGAGACATATCAAGATTTTTATGAGGGAAAAAACCTAAAAAGAGGGAAAAACCACGAGGGCTAGCCTAATTTGAATGAATCCACTAGTATTGCAGTTGAGTACAAATGAGGCCCTTCCTTGGGAAAGGCCTTAGCTTGATGTACATCTTATAGAGTACATTATATGGTGAGAATACAAAGAATCACTATTGACATGTTCGTTTGGTCAGAAGGACCATAGTCTGGTGACGAATGTCAGAAGAACCGTAGTCGGCAGGAGACAGAGGTCAGAAAGACCGTTGTCTGGCGACGGAGGTCGAAAAGACTGTAGTCGGTGGACGACGTAAGTTAGGAAGATCGTAGTCAGTTGGCGACGGAGTGCGGGCGACGTAAGTTAGGAGGACTGTAGTCGGCGGGCGATGGAGGTCGGAAGGACTATAGTCGGTAGGCGACGTAAGTTAGAAAGACTGTAGTCGGTGGGCGACATAAGTCAGAAAGACTATAGTCGGCTGGCGACGGAGGTCCGAAGGACTGTAATCGCCAGGTGACATAAGTCAGGGGGACCTTTGTCAACTGGCGACGGAGGTTGAAAGGACTGTAGTCAATGGGCGTCATAAGTCGGAAGGACCATAGTCGGCAGACGACGGAGATCAGAAGGACTATACTTGGTGGGCGACGTATGTTAGAAGGATCATAGTCGGTTGGAGATAGAAGTCAGAAGGAGTGTTGTCTGACAACGAAGGTCAGAAGGATGGAGTCAGGTAGAAATCTAGCAATGGATAGAAATCCAGCATCGGATAGATGTCCGACGAAAGTCCGACAACCGGTAGAAGTTAGGCGTCGGATAGAGGTCCGGCGTCAGATAGAAGTCCGACATCAGTTGGTGGCCAAGAAGAACTCCGGTGTTTGATGATATTCGGCCAGAACTCTGGCGTCACTTGGAGTTCGGGCGGAATTCCGGTGTCACTTGGAGTTCGGGTGGAATTCCGGTGTCACTTGGAGGTCGGGCGGAATTCCTGCGTCACTTGAAGGTCGGGCGGAATTCCGGCGTCACTTGGGAAGAATTCCGATGTCTCATGGAAGTCGGGTAGAATTCTGGCATCACTTGGGCAGAATTCCGGCTGCAGTGGTCGAGGAGGAGTTTCTTCCTTCCTATCCTCCTCTTATCTTCTCCTTCTTCTCTTCTTCTTCTTGCTTGGGACTTGGGTCCCATCTCAAGAGAAATGAGGGATCTATTTATAGATTTTTAGGATAGCATGACCCGTAAATAGGAGGAGGATTAAGGGTAAAGGTGGAGTGGAATGGATGGACAGCTGATATTGAATCCCTTGATCATGTACCATTCATCAGGCATTTGAAAGTCTTAATGATGTCAGAATTCGGCGATCTTGGGCTTGTTGGATTTGTCTCGTCAAGCCACTCGATTCGACTATAAGCACATTATGTTTGGAAACCATTTGGTAATCCAAATCATGGTTTGAACCTTCCAACAGCACTTCGGGTCTTTGATTTGGACTTTTTTGAGCTCAGATTGAGTCGACTTTGGTGTCGTTGGGTTCGTATTCTGAGATGATCAATTCTACTGTAAGTTTGTTAAAATCAAAGTTCAGATGATCCCATATTTAATTTTTGAAGTTTCCAACTTGATGTTTGCCTCAAGATTCATGCTCGATCAAGATAATTAACTGATAACATATCAACAATAATAATAATAATAATAAAACCCGAGTGCTCGCCTTGATTCTAGGTATGTGCCACTTTACTCTTGCTCCTTACTATGACATTCTTAAATTTAAAGCCTATATAACGATGTCGTAATTAAAATTTAATTGATAAATTGCTCTTGATTTATATTAAATTTCTATTTTAAAATACCAATTTTCTTAAAAGAATGAAGCTTACCTCTTACTTGGACTCCTTTGCTTTGCTCGCTCGCCCTTCCATTCTCATTCTCTCTCTCAGTCTCCCTTGTCTCTCCCTCTCAATCCTAATTTATAGAGAGGTGAAACCGATTTGACAGCTCCATACCTAATCGATGAACCGTTTCATTTTCCTAGCGACTCAAACATTAACTTCGATTATAATCGAGAGACAAAACTGATGAAATCAATGAGCTCATTTTCGAGATTGGGCAAAATTTTGGCATCCTTCGAAGGTTGGGTAGAATTCCGGTGTCGTTTGGAAATTGGGTGGAATTCAGGCGTCGAGCAGAACTCTAGCGTCATTTGAGCGTTGGACATAACTCTGGCGTCGTTCGGAAGTTAGGCGGAATTCCGGCGTCAAACAGAACTCCAGCGTTTTAAAGAATTCCGGTGTCCCTCGGGCATCGGGCATAATTCCAGCATCACTCGGGCGTCAGGAGGAATTTCGGCGTCACTCGGGCGTCAGGCGGAATTTCAACGTCACTCGGGCGTCGAGCAAAATTCCGGTTGTGGTCGTGGAGGAGTTTCTTCCCTCCAATCCTTCTCTTCTTCTTTTTCTTTTTCTTGCTTGGCCCCCCTCTAATGAGAAATGAGGGGTCTATTTATAGATATTATGGAGTGGCATGGCTTATAAATAGGTGAGAGATCAAGGGTAAATAGGGAGTGGTCGGATGGACAGCCGATATTGAATCCCTTGATCGTGCACCGTTCGTCAGACATTTGAAGGTATTAATTATTTTGGAATTCAGCTAGCTTGTGCTCGTTGGATTTGTCTCATGGAGCCGCTCGATTCGACTATAAGAATGTGATATTTGGAATCCATTTGGTAACTCAAATTATGGCTTGAACTTTCCAACAATGCTTCGGGTGCTTGATTTGGACTCATTTGGGCTCGGATTGAGTCAAATTTGGTGTAGTTGTGTTCGTATTTCTGAGACGCTCAGTTTGACTGTAAGTTCGCTGAAATCAAAGTTCAGGTGATCCTAGATTTAATTTTTGAAATTTCAGGCTCGATTTTGTCTCGACATTCGTGCCCGATCAAGACTATTTTTTGAGGATATATTAAAAGTAAAAATAAATAACCAATTTTCATGTTTAGATGGCCAACCCATACTTTAATGGGTAGATAAAACTTGACCAAAAGTGTATACTCACCACAACTCTTGGAGAGATTATTCTTTGCAGAGCCCGGACTTAGCGTTACGTCCGAACTATGAGTCTGTGTACACACTGTGTACTTTGTACACATTTGTACACAATATTACACATTGTGTACACTCATAGAACACAGTATTACACATTGTGTACACTCACAGAACGGACGTAACTCTACGTCCTAACTCCGCAAATAATAATCCCTTCACCCCTTGGCATCTCTTGACTTGCCCCTACCTTCCCCCTCTTTTTTTTTTTTTTTGACCAACCCATACTTTAATGGGTAGTTAAAACTTGAACAAAAGTGTATACCCACTCCACTCTTGGAGAGATTATTCTCCGCAGAGTTCGGACTTAGTGTTACGTCAGGACTGTGAATCTGTGTATACTTTGTACATTTGTACACAGTATTACACACTGTGTACACTCACAATACGAACGTAACTCTACGTCTGAACTCCGCAAATAATAAACCCTTCACCCCTTCGCATCTCTTGACTTGCCCCTACCTTTTTTTTTTTTTTTTTTGAAATTTCTTTTCCTGTAAAATACTATAAATACTCTATGTTAAAGAATTGAATGGATTGATATTGCTTAATTAAAAATAATCAAGAATAACTCTAAAAGATGTAGCTTGTTGTCTGGCTTCAAGGATTGAGGCTTCGCTAATTTCTCCTTTATTTGTCACTTTCATGAGTAGAATGTTTATATTTTCCCATTAACCCTAATGATATCTTATTGTAGTTTTTGTTTCTATCTCCCCACCACATTATCATGACAATTCTCTAACTTAGGCTTCGTTTGGGACGGCTTTTTTATTGCTTTCTAAAATGGAGTTTTAGTACAAAAATAAAAAATTTTGTACTAAAACTCCGTTTTAAAAAGCAGTAAAAAAGTCGTCCCAAACGAAGCCTTATTCAACCACAAAATCCCTTCCAATCCGCATTCAATCATCCTATAACCTTCAAAAATTTATGAAATGCCCTAATTTTTTTTGAAATTTTAATTTTACCTTCTGCCCACTAACTTGTGGGTTTAGGGCAGATGTGACATTATGGTAAATTTGAACTATTACAATAATTTTATATGTTGTGTAAGTATTGAATTTTAAGTGTTAGATGTGTAAATAATAAATTATTAAATGGTATATATGTAGTTCTTAAATTAAAAAAATCATGTCAATAATTACGATCAACACAATAATGGGTCAGTGCATTACGGTTGGAAGCTTGTAACCAAAAGCAAAACCTGCAAACTTCAAAATTCGGCAAGAAGAAGATAGCCATTGATAAACAGAATGGAAACCTGCTTCCACACTTCCTATTAATGACGCGAATCAAAATTTCAAAACAACCACATCGCGTAGCAATCGTCATAATACATCAACATCTGCTCCAACGACACATTCTGATCATCTTCAAGCTCATCAAGCTCACACTCATCCTCGATCTTGGATCCCTCATGCTCAAAAATCTCAATCCCACTCGCCCTTCTCTTCAATTCCTCATCAGCCTCAAACCCAATACACTCCCTGACACTTAATCTATTTAGATCCCGGCATCCGTCAATTATAGCAAGCAGGTCCTCTCTGCCTAACCTGCAGCAGCTCAGATCTAACCACTTCAGTTTCGGAAGAGATCCGATGATCGCCGCGGCATCCTCTTTCTTGATGGATCCTCGGAGCTTGAGCCCCTGGAATTTGTTGCAGTGGAGGCCGATCTGCTTCACCAACTCATGAAGAACTGAAGGCTTGGATTCCATCTCGAGCACCTCAAGCTCCTTCCAGTTGCTAATTGCTTTCAAGAGCAGCTCCTCGTCTTCGGATTCAATCCGAGGCAGGATCAGGTTCTTCAGCTTCGAGCATCTATTATAGATCGAAAATCGTTAGTGCCCTAGACATCTCAAGACGCAGTACCGATTTAAGGAAACAGAGCTTACTCATCGGATGCAAGGGATAGATCTTGGCTTGAAGCGGAGAAGAGCGAATTGAATCGGAGATCAACGGCGGCGCCACGGGCACGTGCCATGGCGAGCTTCAAGAAGTTGGAGAAGGAGAATCGCGGAACGGAGAACTCGAATGCGAATCTCGAAGCGAAGGGGCTCGATGGATTAAAGTCTAAGTGACGAAAATCGAGGATCCGGTAGCAAAGGGGGTCGACAGATGCCTGATTCCAAGATTTGCAGACGAGGAGTACGGCGGTGGTAAGTTCGTCCAGGCCGAGCTTAGAGAAGATGTTTACAAGGCAATCCAACTGCATCCCCTCCCATCTTCCAAGCTCCATGACTGTAAATTAGAGTTTTAAGTCCCTAATTTTTTGTGCCCGATTTCTCTGTTTTTTTTTTAGATGGTGGAAGGAGACGGAGTTCGCTGGGGTATTTAAACAAACAGGTGCTGTGCACTGGAGGACTGCGAAACCGGTAGAGGTAAAGAGATAACATGTTTGACAAGGTGGAAGATTCTCCAGTCTCGCTTAGAACAGGCCGGGCAGTCACTATTCCTTGTAAGCTTGTGGGGCCCACCAGAGCTATTATAATTGGCTGCTGTTTCTCTCGCGTCCACGTAAAATTATTTTTTATTTGTCTTCTTTTGCAGAAAAAAAAAGGACGCGGTGATGTGCTTCTAGAAACGAGGATTGGATGTTAGAGAAACTAACAGGTAACACCGTCTGTATCTACTAGAAGTTTTTTTTTTCTTCCGTTCTTCTTTTTGGTGTAGGATAAGGCATGATATATCATCAAAAAAAATTATCTTCATTAGGCACGTATCTCGATGCAAAATCAAGTCAAAATCAAATTGAAAACTTTAGAAATTAAATTTTGGATCATCCAAATTTCGATTTTAGCAAACTTACCGTCCAAATGAATGTTTAAAAAATATGAATCTAACGACACCAAATTAGATTCAATCCGAGCCCAAATGAGTCCAAATCGAAGACACGAGGCGCCTTTGAAAGGTTCAAACTATGAATTGAATGAATAAAATACTTCCAAATATGACATGCTTATAGTCGAATCGAGTTACTCGATGAGACGAATCAAACAAGCCCAATATCGCCGGATTCTGATATCATTAAGGCATTAAAATGCCCAGTAAACTATCCACGATCAAGGGGATCAAAATCAGTCGTCCATTTAAACCACTCCCAAATCACCATTGATTTCTCTTCTATTTAATAGTCATTCTCAGAAAACTATAAATAAATCCCTCATTACTCATAGAAAGGAGGAGGAAGGAGGAAAGCAAGGAAGAGAATGCAGAGAGAGAAATTAGAGCTCTATTGCCACCTGACTCCTCGATCACCATTGGACCACCGACCATCGCCGCACTATTGCTGAACTCTGCCCGATCACAAACTGAATCCGGACTTCTGTCTGGCCACCAAGTAACGTTAGACTTCCACATGACTTATAATTATTGTTGAATTTACACACGACCACCAACAAATGTCGAACTTCTGCTCGGCCATCGAGCGATGCCAGACTTCCACCGAGCCACCGATTACAGTCATTCTGAACTCTGTCGCCAAACAACAGTCTTTCTGACCAATGTTGACCTCAAACTACGGTCCTTTCGACCACCATCACCCAACTATGATCTTTCTGACCACCGCGCCCATTGACTATGGTCCTTTTGATCCTAGTCGCAAGACAATAGTCTTTCTAACTATTGTCGCCTACCGACTATGATCCTTTCGACCTCTATCAACAAACAATGATCTTTTTAACCACTAGCGCCCGTTGACTACGATCTTTCTAGCCTTCGTCGTCAGACAACGGTCTTTTCTAATCATTGTCGCCCGTCAACTACAGTCTTTCCGATCTCCATCGCAAGATAATGGTCATTCCAACCTCCGTCACCCGTTGACTACAGTCTTTTCGACCTCCGTTGCTGCCAACTACTGTCCTTTCGACCAGCATCTTCTGACTACAGTCTTTCCGACGGCCTCCATCGCTCGTCGACTACGTTCCTTTTGACTACCGCCACCCAACTACGATCTTTCTGAGCCATGCCCCATGGTTTTTTCCATTTTAAGGGATTTCACATAAAAAATCTGGTCTCTTATGAACGCTACGCCTTCTCTTTTATCTGATTGTGTGCTGGATCTTCATACTAACCAAAGATATTAAACTTTATATTTTTCAATCGTCGCGAATATTCTAGGATACAACAAGGCTCAAGAGCGAAGCTGTGCATTATAAAGTTATTTTTTTAATATATTTGGCATTATTATCTGTACTAAAGTAACGTGATTTATGATTATAAAATAATTACAATGATTTATTTTTTATCTGGGGCTACTTTGTCGTACCTCTTGATTTTCTTTTTGGATCATATTTCTTCTCTGTTTGTCAATTATTTTGAATCTGTGCCATGGTTTTTTTTTTTTTTTTTTTAAGATAAAAATATGGATGCATCTTCTACATGTCTGGATTTAAATTTTATTGCTTATCTGGATATTTAGGCTTCACCAACTTCTATGAAAAGATGCACAATCCTTATATCTGTCATCTTGAATGACATTCTTTGTTGTTTCAGTTCATTTTGCGGATATTATATAGGTTATTTTGGACAGAGGCGTAACCAACCTCTTTTTTGAATATGGACAAAATATGATTGTGAATTGCATAATTTTATGTTTAAATAGGAAAAAAAAATAGAGCTTGAGCAACTGTAATTATTGAAGATGAGCAAAATAATTAAAATGTTTATTCTTTTAAGAAAAAAAGCTCACCTTGAACTCTTCCTGATTTAATCCCTGATTTGAGTCATGTCGTCCTATAGTTTGTTAGTTTTTTTTTTGTCTATTTTTCAATCTTAATTACAATTATGATTGTAACAGCTAAAGTAAAATGAAGTCATGATAAATAGCTAATTAACTTGAATGGAAAGCCTAAGTCCATGTTTTGACCAATATCATTTACTCGGTCCAACCAGTAAGATTCTAGAGAGAATACAAGTAGCATAATTACAAGTCTTATGGTTTGGTTGCAGTCAAGGCAAAGCATTAATCTAGATAGGGAATATACTCTCAACTTAAATTAAGATTCTATTTGCGATATCTTTTTTATTGATTTTTAGAACATTTTTTTAGCATAAAAATATATAGTTCAAAAATATTTATACTATAAAAATATCTTAGAAAGCAGTGAGAAAGTTGTCTAAAAAAATTTCCTTATCTTCCATTCGCTTCAATCCTACAAAAAAATTAAGAGCTTGATGGCTATTTAATGTCGATATTTTAATAAGTGTCAACTAGGGTATGGAAGATGGAGACGAATAATAATCGAGCGATACCGAACAGTACCGAGCCACGATATAATAAAAGAGTGATGTGGTGTATCCTGATTGGTTTCCAAATGACGTTTAGCGTTCGTGCAAAATAATTTTTCCAAAAGATGAAGCTTATATTGCTACAGAGCAAGAAGGGAATTTGGATGCTAATTATGGCTTTTTAATTAAAAAAAATAAAAAAAGAGATAACATTTAGTTAGAAAAAGGGAAAATAATATGCGTTCACATGAAATTTTTTCACTAAAATAAACTAAAAAATGTTAGCTGAACTTTATTCATAATAACTCACCATATATTTCAGTAAATGTATATTATTAGATACATTATTTCCTCTTATTGAGTAAGGAGGATTCATCACTCAAAAGAATATATAGTATGTTCATTTACTTTTTTTTTTTTTTTTAATTTTATCATTTTATGACAGATAGTATAATTTTGATATTAATTTTCTCATTTACAAATTACGTAACTGTTTGAAATACTTAAACTTCTACCATTTGATTCGTTTATTTTTCCCTCTTTGATGCAAACACATACGAGAAATGATGTATAAGGAATCTATACATGTTAAGGTATCTAATTTCTCTTAGCACATATGATATATACTAGATACAAATTATTAATTGTTGGAACTTTAAATGGGATGATGTGGCAATATATAGGGTGTGTGTGCGGGGGTATGTATGTGTATGGGTGTCAATATTTGACACGACACGAAAACACGACCTGGACCCGACCCGGAAAATCCGGGTAGGACCCGACCCATTTGAAAAACGGGTCGGGTTCGGGTTCTCAGATTCGACCTGTTTGAAAAAATGGGTCAGGTTCGGGTTGACCCGACGGGTTGCCAGGTCAACCCGAAAACCCATTTATTTTAAAAAAATTTGGATTCCCTCCCATGCCCGCTGCTCCCGCCCGCTGCCCCCGACCATTGCTGCCCGCTGCTCCCGCCCGCTGCTCCCGCCCGCTGCCCCCGACCATTGCTGCCCGCTGCTCCCGCCCGCTGCTCCCGCCCGCTGCCCCCGACCATTGCTGCCCGCTGCCTCGCGCCGTCGCCCGCTGCCCCGGGCCGTCGCCCGCTGCTCTGCACGCCTTGCGATGCTGCCCCCGCCCGCTGCCCCGCGCCGTCTCCCGCTGCCACGCCCCGCTGTCGCCCCCTGCGCGCCCGCGAGCCTGCTGCCGTATCGTCGCCCGAAACCGGGTCGGGTCCGGGTTCAAATTTTTGACCCGTTTACCTATTCGGGTCGGGTACGGGTTCAAATTTCTGACCCGTTTGAACCCGGGTCAGTTTCGGGTTCGACCCGAACCCAATCCTTGACTCGAAATTGACACCCCTATGTAAGTGTATATATCATAAATAATTGTCCTGAATAAAAAATAGCAATCAATAATATTTTCATAATTCTCTCTTACTCTTGCCGTGTTTTCAATATATCTAAAATCTCCCTTAGTATTCTTGTAATATTATCAAATTGTAATTATTTATGTTTATATTATACCATATTTTCTAGGAGAAATGTTATCAATAAGTAGTTTCCTTGCATGTTATCTCTCATATCCATATAAATAGTATCATAAACCTATTAAAAATTTCACGATTTGAGGCAGGCTGCATTTAGCAAAGAATGTCGAGCACTGGTCAGGAACAACATAATAACCCTAAATCAGACATCGAAAATCACCCTGAAGATCAAGTACGAAAATAAGCATGATATATATTACTATGTTAGACCTATCGTCAAGTTGAAAAATATCATGAATCACTAATGTAATCGCCATTCTTTGAAAATCAATAATGTTGTCTTTCTCTTTCATGGTCGTTAGCTTCATGATGAACAAACACCCGAAGATTTGGATATGAAAGATGGAGATGAAATCGATGCTATGCTCCACCAAATCGGTGGAAGTATGATAAACTACACTTAGGGGATGATATTACCTCATTATAAATTTGAACTTGTGTCAAATTTTGATTTTCTCTTGTTAGTTTTAGATCTCTTTAAGCTTGGTAAAATCCAAATGGGTGTATGCTCTTCATTGAATCAAATGTTGGATTGTTATCTGACTGACTATCAAAATAATATTACCTCTTTTTATGTTTACAAAAATAATGTTGTTAATTATATGCAAAATTATAGCATAAGTTAACAAGATAAGAAAGATGAAGAAAGGAAGAGAAAACATATTGAAAGACATGGGAATGAGCTTAATATTACTTAGAAGAGAAGGAGGAAGAAGAATATATATTTCTTATAGTATATCCCATAATATTAGGGATATGATTATTTTATTGATCCAAAGAGGCCTATATCATCCCCATTCATGAATTTTCTTATATTGCTTTTATATTTCATAATGATTCTTAAATCCTTTATACTAATTTGAGGGCGAAGATAGTTAAATATTGTTGCGGGCTAGAAAATACGCGGCGATAGAGGTTTAATTCTGCGTCTTAGCGTTGAACGGATAACTAGCTCACACACAGAGAACACAATATTTTTAACGTGGAAAACCCTTGAAAAGGGAAAAAACCACGGGGCCTAGCCCAATTGAAAATGATTCCACTAGAACTTTGAGTCGGTTACAAATGGTTGAATCACCTTCAGGGGTGTTTAGATTACAACTGGTTACTATCAAAAAGGAGTTGGGTGTTAGACCTAGTATCACTTGGAAGATCGGATGTCAATAGTCCGAATGTGAGCTGAGCGTGGGGTCTGAATGTCGGGCCTTGAGTGACGTCGGGTCTTCAGCAGGACGTCGGGCCTTAGGCAGGACGTCTGGTCTTCAGCAGGACGTCGGGTCTTCCGCAGTGATGCAACGAAACTCCAGCGAGGCTTCTGTGGTGGCCCGGAGAGGTTCCTGTGGTGGTCCGGCGGTGGCCCGGCGGGGTTCTGCGGTGGTCCGGCGGTGGTCCGGCGGCTGTCGAGGAGGAGCTCCTTCCTTCTCTTCTTCCTTCTCTTCTCTTCTTCTCTCTCTTGCTTGGATCCCTCCCCTTGTGAAGAATGAGGGCTCTATTTATAGATTTTCTGGAGTGGCATGGCCCGTAAATAGGTGTGAGATCAAGGGCGAATAGGGAGTGGTTTGAATGGACGGCCGATAGTGAACCCTTCGATCATGCACCGTTTGTTAGACATTTGAATGCCTTAGTGATGTCGAAATTCGGTGATCTTGGGCTCGTTGGATTCGTCTAGCCGAGACGCTCGATTTGACTATAAGCATGACATATTTGGATATCTTTTCATTATCCAAATAATACTTTAATCCTTCCAAATGTTGTTCGGGCCCCCGATTCGGACCCATTTGGGCTTGGGTTGAATCAATTTTGGTGATGTTTGGTTCGTCCCATTGAGATGTTCATTTTGACTATAAGTTTGCTAAAATTGGAATTCATATGATCACAAATTTAATTTTGAAGATTTTCCAACTTGAATATGCCTCGAGATTCGTGCTTGATCAAGGCAATTTTTGTGGATGTATCAAATATAATAAAAAAATATGCTAAAAAATTAAATCATAATCTTTCCTCCAAAGAATATGAAGAAGTGATTATTTGTTGGCTTATTTTACCTAGAGACAAAAACATAAAGCTAATTATGAAGGCCCCACTATAAGATTAAGATAGTGCTTAACATAAGATTAAGGGCTAAGATATCTTCATTAAGAAAAAAATAAATAAAGAGCCTTTATATGAAACTAAAAAAATTATAATAAAAATTCAAGCTTGGAGCTTAATCTTTCAATCTAAAAAGTTTTGAATTTTTAATCATTAATATATATTTTTTATTTGAAACACTTACAAATTGTTTTTTTTTTTTAATTTTAGGTTTCACTCCATTTTCTTATTTGCTTTCCGAAATTTAATTTTATCCTCCTTTATTTTTTATATATTTTATTTTAGAATTTAATATAATAGATTAAATAATGCTAGAATGAATGAGAAAACAAATTTTCACTTTTGACAAAAAAAAAAGGAGAGTAAAATCTCTAGAGTTTAAGGCTAGCTTAGTGGCGACCCCCTTCACCCTATTTACTTTCTTCTTGTTCGAAGATCTACATTTCTTCATAGCATTATCCCAAAAGCTTATCGAGGAAATTTCTAAGTTGAAGCTGGCAACCACAAGTAAGGTTCTTTCAACCTAATTTTGCTCCTACCACCATCATCTCAAAAAACCTAGGAACTCCTTTCAATGCTTCAGATCTGACCTTCTCACACATCCCCTATTATATTAATACATAGCCTTTCTAGCACTTAAATATACCCTTAATCCCCTCAACTATCTTAATATTTTATAGGGTCTAAACTTGTGCAATGGGAGGCACGCCTCAGTGCAATTCCGATAAAAAACGGTTCTAGAATACGCCTCGAGATTTTTTTGTGTGATGTGAGCTTCAGTTTGGTTGAGGCACTTACCAAATCCTTAACTAAAACACCAAACAAATCACGCCTTCACGCACTCCCAAGCCACAATAACTTCATCTCAACTATCTCAACCCTAGCCCGATGCCTTGGTCATACTATTTCTGTTTGGGAGGCATTGGATTTTATAAGTGATGAGATATGAGAGAGAAAATCATTAGGACAACACTCAAACGAAAACCCTTCAGTGATGACTGCAGATAACTTCTGAGTTATGGCTATATTATTTCAACTTTTTTTCAGAAATTAATGTGGATAAGTTTGGGTTTCAAAAAGAAAGAATATGGAGTTGAACTTGATGTTTTATAATATTTTTATGCAATTCCTATATTATATATCTTTTTGCTCTTGTGATATTTTAATTTTAATTATATTTCGCACAATTTATGAATTTTTACTTTGCGTCTTGTGCAATTTTTGTTTCATATATATATATATATATATATATATATATATATATATATATATATATATATATATATATATATATATATATATATATATATATATATATATATATATATATATATATATATATATATATATATATATATATAATATTTTTAATTATTAATATATTTCACAAGAGGGCTCAAGTGAAGAGAAAGGAGAAGAAGAGAAGGGAGGAATTTGGGATCTCTTGCCACCGACCACCGCCGGAGTTCTTGCCGACCACCGCCGGAGTTCTTGCCGACCACAACCAGGGCTCCTGCCGACCATTGTCGGGTTTTCCTGCCGACCACCGCCGATTTTCTTGTCGACCACCGCCGGTTTTCCTGTCGACCACCGCCGGTTTTCCTGTCGACGGCCACCGAGGTTCCTGCCGACCATTGTCAGAGATTCTGCCGACCACCGCCGGTTTTCCTGCCGATCACCGCCTGAGTTCTCTTCTAACCGACGCTGAAGCTTATCCCAACCACTACCTTATTTTGGTCGGTTCATCAATCATCGCTAGATTTTTGTATGTTACTAACTTGTTGTAATTCTGACATCTTCAAGTAAAGGGGTGAATCAAACGTTGTAACCAATCCAGATATAGTGGAAATTTCTCATCTGGGCCAGGCCCCGTGGTTTTTCCCTTTTCAGGTTTTCCACGTAAAAAAGTTTCTGGTGCTTCTCCCTTAATTATCTGTTGGTGTGCTGGATATACGTATATTGCTAAGACATTATATTTTTTACTCTACTGCCGCGTATATTCTAGTCCGCATCAATATATATATATATATATATATATATATATATATATATATATATATATATATATATATATATATATATATATATATATATATATATATATGAACATGTTATTTTATTATTTAATAGAAAATTAATACAACATTCTTTGACATATTATTTGATAATTATACCAAAAAAAAATCTTTTAATATTTATTTTAAATTTCCACAATTTTTAAATTTTGAGGCTTATGATTCAAAACAGCGTAGGTTTACGCCTCGCCTTATAGACGAAAAAGACCTCAATAACCAATTATACAATTTTAAACTTTGATATTTATGACTTGTAAAAAGGGTCTACTAATGATCAAGGTTGTTGTGAAGAAGAGAGATCGTATTTACAAGAAAATGGTTATGATTTTTTTTTTTTTTTTATTGACGTTCAACATAGTAGTGCATCTATCATCCACACCTAATAAGATCTTTCATCAAAGAGGAAGGGCATTAAAACTTTATCATTGACTTGGAGGCTACAATGGATCATTTGAATAATCTACATAAGCTTCCCTTTGCTTGAGAGGAAGAGTTAAAATCTATGTTTCTTTGCTTTGAGATAAGCGAGGTGTAGAATGTTAAGGGAACAATTTGATATCTTGTGACTCTTGTTAATGCCTGTAAATGTGTACAAAATATAAAGAATGAATGTTCAAATATTTCATAGTTATTGAGGGTTTGGTAATTAAATTCTAGTTCTAAAAAGAGAATCGATGGTCCTTATAAATTTTGTAATGAATGGGCAATATTCATGAATTTGTTCAAGTTAGTTCTACTACATGTGATGCTACCAAAAGATGAATTGAATCAGCTTATGTTGCTACAAAGAAAGTAGAGAAGTCGAATGTTGAGGTGAAACTTGTAGAATTGCCTACATAAGTTGTGGCTCAATCGGGAACAATCATTACAATGGGAGATCCCTTATCATTTGCATTTGTTGAGGTGGTAGATTCTAATTATGGCTTTCAAGAAGAATAAGATAATAATATTTTACTAAAAAGAAAAAGGAAAAGAGCAAGTCTAAATTTAAATTTTTTACCAAAATTAACTAAAAAACATTAGCACATCTTAATGCATTATAACTCACCATATATTTTAGTAAGCATATGCACTTATTAGATATATTATTTCTTTTTCTTAACCTAGGGGAACCCTTTACTCAATTGAATAGTATAAACCTGGTCAGGAGTAAGGCATCTAGCACTACACATATACATATATATATGCTACTCCCTAATTATCAGCATAAAATATTGCAATCAATAATGTCTTAATATTCTCTACTCTTTTAATGTTTTCAACATCTCTAAAATTCCCCTTAGTATTCTAGGAATGTTATCAACTTGTAATTAATTGTATTAATAATATACCATATTTTCAAAGAGAATTGTTTCCAAGATATAACTTCCTTATATGTCATCTCTCATGCATATAAATAACACAAAAAACCTATTAAAAGTTTAATAAGAAAAACTTATATAAGCAATCCACATTAGCTGAAAAATGGCGAGCACTAGTTCGAAGAAGAATAAGAAGTCAAATGAGGTGACAATCTTATGTCTAAAGGTCAAGAGCCAAGATGGGGAAGAGTTAGTTTACAGGGCTAAACCTACCACCAAGCTCAGCAAACTCAAGAATGACTATTGTAATCGTCACTCTTTCCCTATCAATTCTATTGCCTTTTTATTTGATGGTCGTCGGATTCATGATGACGATACTCCAGAAAGTCTCAAAATGGAAGATGGAGATGAAATTGATGCAATGATTCACCAAACTGGCGGCTGATCAACAACACTTAGGGAATGGTTGTTGCTCTTTATAAATTTGAACTTTTATGAACATTTTGATTTTTAGTTGTTAGTATTGGCTATAGCAATAAGCTGAGTAAAGTCTAAATGGGTGTATGCTCTTCTTTGAATTAAATGCTAGCTTGTATCTAAATGGTCATCAAAATAAAATTACCTACTTTATGTTTAAAAATATGATATGGTAAATTATAACATATATTATAGCACATGCTGAGAAAATAAATAGGATAAAGGAATGAAGAGGTTGCATGTTCGAAGATATGGGATTGAACTTATTATTTGTCAAAAGAGAGGGAGGAAGAGGATTTTTTTTTTTTTTTTTTTTTTGTGGAGTTTCCCCCTGCCCATGTCATTTATCTTATTGTCTAATACCTATACTAACTTGAAATTAGCTATAAACTTCATCATTGGTATTAAATAGAGGAAACTGGTTTCAAGCATGGTTGTAGTACTTCACTTCAATTTTAAGGGAGGGCCTATCTCATCTCGTTTTCCTGACCTCTCCTCCCTATGTTGGCATCATGAATCACTCTCCACTACATATCACAAAAAATGATGTTATTTGCTTCATTATCTTATTTCATTTAACCTTTTTGAGATTTTGTTGATAATAAGATATGGAACTTTTACTAAAGTTACTCACAACTCATGAATTATGTGTGGGTTCCTTGTGAATATCAATATAACTTTTTTAAGGGAAATAACAAGGTACTTTGATTCAAATTACTAATGATAGAAGATTAGGTTTGCGTTCATATCTTGTTAGCTTTTGAGATTTTAGTAGCACTTAGTCCTACTATCTTATAAGGATAGTGGAAATATTCTAGGGCATTTGTAAGATATCGAGTATTCAGTGGTACAATGCTTTATTAGGGTGAAATTGTCTTTCGATAAATTGTGAGTGGAAAAGGAAGTTTTAATTATGTTGTTTATTATAAGTTTTTAAATCTAAAATACAAAAATATATTATAGGACTTTTACATTTCATATGTATAAAATAAGGAGAGAGAGTTTGATAGATTGATTCAGGCTTGGGTTCATATATAGGGTAGAGTGATTGAAGAATTGATTGTTTCTTGTAATAGAGTTATCACCTTTTTGGGATTTTGTTGATAATAATATATGAAATTTTTACTAAAATTACTCACAACTGATGCATTATGTGTGGGTTCCTTGTGAATTTAAATATAACTTTTTTAAGGGCAATAACAAGGTACTTTGATTCAAATTACTAATGATAGAAGATTAGGTTTGCGTTCATATCTTGTTAGCTTTTGAGATTTTAGTAGCACTTAGTCCTACTATCTTATAAGGATAGTGGAAATATTCTAGGGCATTTGTAAGATATCGAGTATTCAGTGGTACAATGCTTTATTAGGGTGAAATTGTCTTTCGATAAATTGTGAGTGGAAAAGGAAGTTTTAATTATGTTGTTTATTATAAGTTTTTAAATCTAGAATACAAAAATATATTATAGGACTTTTACATTTCATATGTACAAAATAAGGAGAGAGAGTTTGATAGATTGATTCAGGCTTGGGTTCATATATAGGGTAGAGTGATTGAAGGATTGATTGTTTCTTGTAATAGAGTTATCACCTTTTTGGGATTTTGTTGATAATAAGATATGAAACTTTTACTAAAATTACTCACAACTGATTCATTATGTGTGGGTTCCTTGTCAATTTCAATATAACTTTTTTAAGGGCAATAACAAGGTACTTTGATTCAAATTACTAATGATAGAAGATTAGGCCAGCGTCCATATCTTGTTAGTTTTTGAGATTTTAGTAGCACTTAGTCATACAAAAATATTATGTCATTTAAGTAGGAAAAAATATTATGACAATAAAAAATAAGGAGAAAATGCCAACTCATTTTACTACCTTATATGGCTCTTCATATGTTTGAGTAGAACTATCTTCTTCTTAGATCAATACTTCATTTTGTTGAGGAAGAAGAAATATTATGAGATGTAGGGATTGATGACCTCAAAGTTTCAAACAGTGGAATGAACCATAAGGCTAAAGTTATTTTCATAAATTTAAAGTAAAATTTAAAACAAATGAGTCAAGGATCCAATAAGAAAATTATTCTTTTATTTATGGAATAAAATGTTATTTGAACTATAGTTAGATTTAAAACATCTTCAAAGAGAAGAAAAAACGAGCCCTTCAAAAATTGATATAAAGCTACACTCTCTAACATTAAAAAAATATCAAGCTTTTAATTTATGAAGTGCTTTTATGATATAATTTTCAATAACTTCTTTTGTTATATATATATATATATATATGTATGTATGTGTGTGTGTGCGCGCGCGCGCGCGCGCATGTGAGTTAGTGCAACCTTCAAGCAAATAACTAAGTAATTGGAGAGCTTCAAGGTCTTAATCTCTACGACCAACGAAAAAAAAAATGATTGGCATTTGGGCAATATATTTTTAAATATTCTTAGGAAAGAAAGATATTATGAATGACGAAGAAATGTCCAACCTTCAAAATTTAAATAATACTTTTCACTATGCCCTCATGAGAAAAGAGCATAAAAAGGATACCTCCCTCTTTCAACCTAAGGCTTCGTTTGGGACGGCTTTCTTACTGCTTCTTGAAGCAGCTTTCTAGTACAAAATTATTTTTTTTCTACTAAAAAATTGCTTCAAGAAGCAGTAAGAAAGCCGTCCCAAATGAAGCCTAAGTTTAAAAAAATTCCTACCTTAACCCAATGGCTTACTATTAAGCATAACACCACAATCGATGGCACATATGCATGCCTCAAGGCTGAAACATATGAGCTGCGTGAACCATATCACTCTCCCAATAACTAGGAGGTGTCTAGTTCCCCTTAAGATGGAAAGTTATGAAAATAGGATTTGGCCTGATGTCCTCAAAATAAGCAAAACAATTATGTAAATATTTCTTTCAAAATGAACTAGGAAATAAAATAATGATATTTCAAACAACTATAATTACCCACTTTGAACTTTCAAATCTTTGATCCTTAGTACACCTCAAATTTCAAATTTTTCTTATTCTTGTTGATTTCTTGATGAATCGAACTCCTACAACTTCTGATATCTTCCTTTCCAAAATATCTAAAATTTTACAATAAAATTTTCATGAAAACCTGATTTAATTAATAAAATTTAATAACAATTAAATGATAAAAAAATTTCCTAAAATTTCAAAATCATTTTTCTCTCTCTCAAAATTTCTTCTTCTTTCTTTCCATCTCTTCATTTATCTTCAATTTAATATTCCCACTGATTAGATGAAGAATTAGGAAACAAATTTATTCAAAATTGAAAAACAAACCTTCTTCCTCTCGCTCGTTCTTCTCGTTCACTGAGATTTCTTCCAATTTACCACTTCTTTAGCGATAAGAATGAAAAAGTGTTTGTGATTCTTATCCCTAAACACGATCAATTGCTAAAAAATTGTGAAATGATCTCAAAATTCCTTTCCTCAGACATGTTTGGTCCGCTCAGCCATCCGCCTTTAGTTCTTTTTGCGAATGGAGGGTTGCGGTTATGGGAGAGGGTTTTATTAAGGGTTTGTCGGTTCAACTAAACTGGTTAGACCAAATCGATCTATCACAATGCTCCAGCATAGATTTGCAATCAGCCTATGAGTTGAGACTCCAAAAACCTATAGAATATGCTTAGGAGGAGATGGAGGAGAGGAAAAAATTTCCTATATTTAAATAAGAATTTGATAATAAATTCTTGTATGCTTAAGTGTATGGATTCATATCATTTTTAAATTACACTCAGTTATCTCATTTAATTAGAAATTTAATTAAATATAATCAATATTCTTGATATTAATTTATAGGATGTCAACAAAAGTCAAGACCTGATATCTCATCATGATTCAATTGGAAAAAAAAAAAAACAAATTTGAGTTGACCCATTTGACTAGGGGTTTGGATTCAGATTTTATTTTTTGACCCGTTTAATTATCAGGTTGAGCTCAATTCCACAAAATAAATTGATTTTCACTTGCCACTTATAAATTGGAGAGCATGAATCCATTAGACGATTCATCATAGTCATTTGTTCTATAGAGATTGAAGAATGAGATTTTATAAATATTATGAGTTTTATTAAATTTTGAGTGCAATGACTTTTGTTCTAGTTTTAATTATTAAATTATAATTTGTACTTGTGCTACAACATGTATTGTAACACAAGTAATGTAATTTTAAAACACTTGTAGTGTAGGGAAGTTGTGCAATGTTGTGAATGGGTCTATAGAATCGGTTGTTGTCCATGATTTATCGGACGTGAATGTTGTTAATAATACTGAGTGTGTGCCAGTGGAGAATTTAAATGGGATTTCTGTGTGCTCCAAAAATTTTGTTAATGTTCCGGTTCACATGGTGGAAACGATCAATATGGTTAACCATTTGAATGATATGAGGGATCAAGTGGATTGGTTGCAGGGTTCTTCTGATGGTGAATTTGATTTCGAGCACTCGGATTGTGGTTTCATTTCGCCGGATTTTTGCGGGGGGTCTGACCCTGAAAATGATTTCTCTCTGGTTCGGGTTAGACCAGGTCGTTCGATTGTTTATCGTGGGAGGGGCGTGGAAGGGGGCGGCGTAGATGTTGAATATTTGTTCGTATTTTGGTATCTTTTCTTTGCTCTTCGGGTTATGTTTCTTTCTGTGTTACCGCTGTGAGAATTTTTGGGGACAATGATGGGCAGGGGCTCGTGTCCTCGCCGCTTTGCTGGTGGCAACCTTTGGTGCTTTTTGTAATGTTGGTCGATCACTGGGCGCTTCTTTCACCTTATTGGATGGTCCGTGCGAGGCGGATGGGTCGCTGGGAGCCTCTGCCAAATACTGAGTTCAATGTATTTTGCCTTGTTCTTTTCTGGTTTGCCTTCTAGAGGCTGTAATGATTGACTCTTTTTAATAAAATTGTTCTTTTGTTAAAAAAAAAAAAGTAATGTAATTTTAATAATCTTGGTAATAATAACTTGTATTAATTTGCATATGAAATTTTCACTAATATTTCATTTTAATATATCATAACTTATGAATTTCTATCCATTTTTTTTACTATTATTACTTTTTCTAGGCATAATGAAATTTTTACAAATACTAAAAAAGGAAATTCGCCTATCCAACTGTATTAAGTGCTAGACACTTTATGGTGGTAGAAAATTTTAATTTCTTCACTTTAAACTATTATCTAACACATACAAATGAAATTTGTAAGAGACAGTAAGTTTTATATGGAAAACTCGAAAGAAGAAAAACTAGAAAATCTATCCTAATTAAATGAATCGTATACAAAAATATTTTCTTTATCATAATTAAAGAACATGTGATTGTACGCAGCAAAGAACGATTGTCTACGGCTTCGTTTGGGACGGCTTTTTTATTGCTTTCTAAAACGGAGTTTTAGTACAAAAATAGTCTAATTCTCATTATTATGATTATAAAAATTAGGTGTCCACAAATGAATAGTAAAAACCTCAATATTAAGATTAAGAATTAATAGTTTAGCAACAATAGTTAGATAATAAAAGTCGAGCGATGGTGGCAACAATCGTTGATAGTGGTTGTCGACCATGTTCATCGAAAAATACAATAAAATTATTTAGCTCTAGAACATCTCCTTATGAAAATATGAGGCCCTCTTTAAAACATTTTTAGTGGGACATTTTGATAAATTTTGCTAGAATTGAAAATACTTCATTGAAAGTCCATTATGATTCCCTTAATCATAAATCATTTATCTATTATAAGAGTGCCTTAATAATATCGGAATTGAACAATTTTTGGCTTGTTAGATTTGCCTCATTGAGTTACTCAATTTAACTACAAGCACATAAGATTAGGAGATCATTAAGTCCTTCAGTTAAAGCTCAGAAGTTTTCAAATATACTTCAAATCCTTGATTTGGGTTTATTCAAATCATTTGTAGTGTCGATGGATTCATCTCATCGAGGCATTTAATTTGACTTCTAATTTCATTGAAATTAGAGTTTATAATGTTGCAAAATAGGATGGTTGGCCTCCACCGCCAACATTGTTGGCAACTACTGGTGACATGCAATGTCCTTTGGCACGAGCACCCCTAGCATCACAACGCCTCCCTAAAATCCATTTTTCCTCAAATTCAAAATAGAAAAATACAGGGAGCCAAGTGCCACAATGCTCATCAACACAGTGTCGTGGTGCTCTCAATGGCAAAATTCATTCATACAAATTTTCACATATGAAACTCTCATGAAACATTTTAAGATAAAATTGATGTATTCTGAACATAAAGAGACATTCACATAACAAAAAATACATAAATACAAACATACTATACTTGTCAGATCAGATCTAAATTAATTCATAATATTGTTGCAGTGTATATTACAAAAAGGTCAATGTTATCTTATATAGGCAATACACAAGTTTCCTTGCACATGCTCTTATAAAATACTATCCTTGATAAGCAGTGTGTATCCCTCTTTTATGCTCCATTAGTTTCCCTATCAGAAGTACTAAACTATCTTATAAGGGGAGTTATGAGTAGTAACCGATGTTTTTAATCTTTGTGGCAGAGCTCTGATCTTCTTCTTAAAATGAGATTTAGTTGTCTTCTATTTAGAAGGAATATATTCAAAAAGAGATTTCACCCCCTTTTAAAATTTTAAATTTCTCTCCAATCCTAATATAACTATTATCAAAATTCAACATGCTGATCATACAAGAGATAATGTCGAAAAAAAAATAATCCAATTCATGGAGTATAATTTGTAGCTTGATATTAACATTTTGTATTGATATTTATGATACCAAGCACAACATTGGTATTAAAACTGGTGGAATTATTTGAGAATTTTTTAAGATGAGATTAAATTTTTAAACTTCCATCAAACTTTAAGAAGAAAAAGAGTGCTCTTTGGAAGTTGGTGTTTGAGTTTGGAGACTTACTATGTGTTGAGATCATATAAATTTAATAGGTTTGTATATGGCTTTAAAATATATATTTCTTCACATATAAACATGAGTGATTTTCACAATCAATTTATTAAAAGCAATGAATTCTCCATCTTTTTGTAAGAGAAATTATGATTATGTGAACCTGCCTATCATATGAAATTAAGTCCTTTGTATTTCTTCAAGATATTTCTTATTATGAACTCTTACACTTGCTTAAAGAATATTTGAATTGCTTTCGATGAGCAATGATGACCTCATAAATAGTTATTCTGTTACAAATCAATGAATAAGATCAGTAGAGAGGACTATCTCTCATTAGTCTATCATAAAGTACTCCAAGAAAAACACATCAAGCTAACTCTTTATCAACTTAGGATTTGGCATGCTTCACAAGAGAATCTTTAAAAATAATATTTAAGTTTCTCTCCCTCATTTTAGCAACAAAAACAAATATAAGAGTCTTTGATGATCTTTTAATGGGCAATAATTTATTGAACAAAAAGCCTGAATATATCAACAAATATCAACAAAGTATGAATATTTCTATCCAAAAGAGAGTAGGATCATGTGCAAATTTGTCCTCTAAGAGTTGTGGGAAAGACCTGGCAGTCAACCACATCAAAAGCAAGTTGAATGTGCATGATGGTCCTATAGGGATCAATTGCTCATAAGGGTAAAAAGTCATATCATATGGTTTAATGATAGAAAACTTAAACCCCATTGGAATAGGATGTTGGAAAATTATATCAATTAGGGGAGAAGATTCTTGAAGCTTTGGATGACGGACATATTGGCCCCTTTCCTCAAAAGGAATTTCTTTTGAATCAGTTGAAATATCTCATCTCTTATAATATTATAAGGGTTATTAATAAAGTGATGTTGATTGAAGTCATGTATGGCTAGTGGAGGATTACTCATTAGCCAAGCAATTCTTGAAGAATGTTTTGCACTAACAAAGTCTAAGAGATCTTGATGAGCTCTAGTGGATGGAAAGCTACAACATCTAGAGGTACTACCTGAGTTCATCAAATTGATTGGCCCAAACTATTAGTAATTTGTGATGAAAAGTTTCCATCATATTATGATGATGCTATTTTTTAATCTATTAGCCTCTAAAAGTTGCAGGATTTGAAATTCTTATACCCTAAGCATACAATCTCCTAAAGTGAGACTTAGGAGGATTTCACTACTTATACTATGTTGTTAATTGAGAGATTGATTGTCAGTCATAGAAAAAATATGATGAATGATTTTCCAAATCTGACACAAAACTATTTATATGCTAGAAATATACAATGATAGAGTACTTAATATCTTAATTTTATACAAGTATTCAGCACATAGAGATAAAATGTTGTAAGAGACACTAATAATTTTTATATGAAAACCAAAAAGGGGAAAAGCTATGGGGTTTAACCTAGTTGAATAAATTTATTAAATAATGGAAAATAGAAGAATCATTCTATTCTCACAATTAAATAAATATGTTAAATCATGGAGGATAAAAGAATACTCCCTTCCTCATAATTAAATAAATTCACTAAATAATCAAAAATAGAATAATCCTCTCTTCTTCAAAATTAATGAATATGCATTTATACACAGTTGAAATTAATTTTCTAATTCTTGTTACATGGATAACAAAAATTGGGTGTCCATAAATGAACAATTAAAGCCCAATAATAAGGTTACATGTTAACAATCAAGCAATAATAGTTGAATAATAAAAATTTGGTTATGGTGGCGGTGATTTGTTGATGTTGGTCATTGCAAGTGATCACTAAAAAATATTAAAAAATTATTTAGCTCTTTTAGCTCAGAAATCGCTCCTGTGTAAAAATATACCCTTTGATAGCCTTTTTGACAAGGATGTTTTGGTAAATTTATTTAAAATTAAAAAAAAAACAATACACCAAATGGTTCATATTGATCCTCTCGATAATATATATTTATCTAATATTTGAATGCTTAATGATGTCAAAATTAAAAATTCTTAGGCTCCTTAAATTTGTCTCATTGAACCAATCGACTTGACTACATAAGCACACAAGATTTAAGAGATTGTTTGGTCCTTTAATAAGTGTTCATCTTATATATATATATATATATATATATATATATAATCAGATCTTCATGCACTCCCAAGTCACAATAACTTCCACTCAACTACCTCGACCCTAGCTCGATGCCTTAGCCATAATATTTCAGTTTGGGAAGCATTGAACTTTATAAGTAATAAGACAGGAGAGAGAGAGAGAGAGAGAGAGAGAGAGAGAGAGAGAGAGAGAGAGAGAGAGAGAGAGAGAGAGAGAGAGAGAGAGAGAGAGAGAGAGAGAGCAATTCATTAGGATGACACTCAAATGAAAACCCTTTAGTGATTATACTGTGCAGATAATTTCAGAGTTATAGTTATATTATTTCAACTTCTTTTAGAAATTAAATGTGGATAAATAGGGCTTTAAAAAAGAATAAATTTGAAGTTTAATTTGATGTTCTATAAAATTTTTATGCAATTCATATATTATATATATTTTTGCTCTTTTGATATTTTTATTTTAATTATATTTCGCACAATTTATAAGTTTTCATTTTGCGTTTTGTATATATATATATATATATATATATATATATATATATATATATATATATATATATATATATATATATATATATATATATATATATATATATATATATATATATATATATATAAGAACATGTTATTTTATTATTTAATATAAAACTAATATGTCATCCTTTGACATATAATTTGATAATTATACCCAAAAAAATCTTTGAATATTTATTTTCAATTTTCACAATTTTTAGATTTTGAAGCTTATGCTTCAAAACACCGTCCTTAGGTTATGCCTCACCTTACAAAAAAAAAAAAAAAAAAAACTCAATAACCAATCACACAATTTTAAACTTTGATGTTTATGACTTGTAACTCGCCTTACATTAGCTTGAGATTGTTAGTGTGATGCAACACAATACATTCAGCTTCAAAGGATAATTTATTGAGTGAAAGCATTTGAGACAATGTTAGGCCCACCACTATTGTATAAAAAAAAATCCCTATATTCCAAAAAAAAGAAACTTATTTTGCACCTAAAAGATATGTATATGATGTTTTTTTTTTTTTTTTGATAGTTGACACAGTATTGCATCTATCATCCACACCTAATAAGATATTTCATCAAAGAATAAGGGTATTACAACCTTTATCATTGACTTAGATGCTAAAATGGATCATTTGAATAATCTACAAAAGTTTTTCTTCACTTGAGAGGAAGAATTAAAATCTATGTTTCTTTGCTTTGAGATTAGTAAGGTGTAGAATGTTAAGGGCAACAATTTGATATCTTGTGATTGTTGTTAATGCCATTAAATGTGTACAAAATATAAAGAAGGAATGTTCAAATATTTCATAGTTATTGAAGATTTGGTAATTATATTCTAGTTCTAAAAAGAGAATCCATGGTCCTTTTAAATTTTGAAACAAATGGACAAGATCCATGAATTTGTTTAAGTTATTTCTACTGCATGTTATGCTACCAAAAGTTGAATTGAATCAGCTTATGTTTCTACAAAGAAAGTAGAGATATTGAATGTAGTGGTAGAAGTTGTAGAATTGCCTACATAAGTTGTGGCTAAAACGAGAACAATCATTACAATGAGAGATCCCATACCATTTGCATTTGTTGAGGTGGTAGATTCTAATTATGGCTTTCAAGCAAAAAAAGATAATTATATTTTATTTAAAAAAATGGAAAACAACATGTCTAAATTTAAATTTCTTACTAAAATTAACTAAAAAATATTAACACATCTTAATGCATTATAACTCACCATATATGTTAGCCAACATATGCACTTATTAGACTTATTATTTCCTCTTATTAAACAAGGGGAACCCTTCACTCAATATAATAGTAAATTGGAATGTTATAAAGGAATCCTTGCTAATGCCAAATTATCAGCATAAAATATTGCAATCAATAATATCTTAATACTCTATACTTTTTTAATGTTTTCAACATTTCCAAAAATTCCACTTAGTATTATTGGCATGTTATCAAATTGTAATTAATTTTGTTAATAATATACCATATTTTCTAGGAGAATTGTTGCCAAGATGTAACTACCTTATATGTCATCTCTCATATGCATATAAATTGCATGAAAATCTATTAAAATTTCATTAAGAAAAACTTTTAGAGGCAATCTACATTAGCTAAAGAATGGCCAGCACTAGTTCAGAGCAAGATAAAGGGAAGAGTAAGAAGCGAAAAGGGGAGGAAATCATCAGTCTGAAGGTCAAGAGCAAAGATGGGGAAGGGGAAGAAATAATTTACAGGGTTAACGCTACCTTCAAGATCAACGAGCTCAAGAAAGACTACAGTAATCACCAATCTTTCCCTATCGATTCTATTGACTTTTTCTTTAATGGTAGTCAGATTCGTGACGAAGATACTCCAGAACAGCTTAAAATGAAAGATGGAGATGAAATTGAAGCATTGATTCAGTAAACTGGTGCTAGATCAAACAACAATTAGGGAATGGTTATTGCTCTTTATAAATTTGAAGTTTTATGAACATTTTGATTTTAACTTGTTAGTTTAAGCTGTGGCAATAAGCTGAGTAAAGTTTGAATGGGTGTATGCTCATATTTTAATAAAATGCTGGCTTATTATCTAAATGGTTATCAAAATAAAATTACCTCCTTTATGTTTAAAAAAAGGATCTGGTAAATTTTAATAGATATTATAGCACATGCTGAAAAAAATAAAAGAGATGAAGAAATGAAGAGATTGCATGTTCGAAGATATGGGAATAAAATTATTATTTTCCAAAAGAGAGGGAGGAAGAGGAATCTATTTTTTCTTGTGGAGGTTCCACCCAACCACTATGCCTATGTCATTTATCTTATCGTCTAATACCAATACTACCTTGAAATTAACTATAAACTTCATCATTGGTATAAAAAAGAGGAAAATGGTTTCAAGCATGGTTGCAGTACTTCACTTCAATTTTAGGGGAGGGTCATATCCCACCATTTTCCCTCTCCTTCCTATGTTGGCATTACAGATCACTCTCCACTACATATCACAAAAATTGATGTCATCTACTTCATTATCTTACTTCATTTAATTTTATTGGGATTTTGTTGATAATAGGATATGGAATTTTTATTAAAGTTACTCACAACTCGTGCATTATGTGTGGATTTATTCTGAATTTTAATATAACATTTTTAAGGGCAATAACAAGGTACTTTGATTCAAATTGCTAAAGATGGAATATTAAGCCTGCATCTGTATCTTGTTAGTTTTTGAGATTTTAGTATTTCAACTTTTTTTAGAAATTAAATGTGGATAAGTATGGATTTGAAAAAGAAAGAATTTGAAGTTGAATTTGATGTTCTATAAATTTTTTATGCAATTCCTATATTATATATATTTTTGCTCTTGTGATATTTTAATTATAATTATATTTCGCACAATTTATAAGTTTTCACTTTGCATTTTGTGCCATTTTTGTTATATATATATATATATATGAACATGTTGTTTTATTATTTAATATAAAATTAATATGTCATCCTTTGACATATTATTTGATAATTTTACCCAAAAAAATCTTTGAATATTTATTTTTAAATTTTCACAATTTTTTGATTTTGAAGCTTATGCTTCAAAACACCTTAGGTTACGCCTTGCCTTACAAACAAAAAAAAAACCTCAATAATCAATCACTCAATTTTAAACTTTGATGTTTATGACTTGTAAAATCTAGGGGTGTCAATATTAGACACAACCCGAAAACCCTACTCAAATCCAACCCAAAAATTCTTGGCCCTGGACGTGAAATGGGTCGGATTTGGGTTCAATAAATCAACCTGTTTCAAAAATTGGGTCGGGTTTGTGTTGAACCAAAAACCTGAAATTGACTAATTTTTTTAGCCGCTTTTGACCAGGAAATCTGAGATCAACCCCATTTTTTACCTAAAATTATAGATTGACCCATTTTTTGACCCAAAAACTAACAATGTTTTGTTGGTCCTAGGTCATTCGTGTCATGTTATGTTGACCCAGACTCGAAGCGGGTTAGATTCGGGTCTGAAAAACTAACCCATTTATAAAAAAGGGTTATGTTTGGGTTGACCTGAATAGTGCCGGGTCAATTCCTGGTTTAACCCGAACTCGGCACGTGCCCCAAAATTGGCACCCCTAGTGAAATCTATTTAAACATGGTAACATTGACCTAGTATATATTTCCCCCATTCTTTGGCTATTAAACACTTCAAACTTCATCGAAGACTCTCAAGCACATCATCCCTATTAACCTAGCATTCCAAAGCGATAATTCTACAATTTGAATCCTCCATCATATGTAAACATAAATCAATGTCTCCATGGGAAGACCTTGAGTTAGCCATAACCTAACCACTAGGACGACCCATTCTCTTCAACCACCACCTTATATATATATATATATATATATAACGAGTGCCCACCACATGATTAATTCCCCAACCAAAGTATGATTAATTCGAGATAACTCGTTCTTTAGCTAGGTCATTAAGGCTGATGCAAAGAATAGTTGGAGAATTGAGAGTTTGGTAAAGCCTAATAAAAGGCTCTACTGATGATTAAGGTTGTTGTGAAGAAGAGAGATTTTATATTTACGAGAAAAGGGTTATGTTCTTTTTGGGGAAACTATATAGAGATAGAAGAGCTTGAGATTGTCATAGTGTGATGAAACACAATAGATTCAGCTTCAAAGGATAATTTATCGAGTGAAAACATTTGAGACAATGTTGGGCCCACTATCGTATAATAAAATCCCTATATTCCCAAAAAAGAAATTTATTTTGCACCTAAAAGATACGTCATATATTATGTTTTTTTTTTTTTTTTTTGACAATTGACGTAGTATTGCATCTATCATCCACACCTAATAAGATATTTCATCAAAAAATAAGGGTATTACAACCTTTATCATTGACTTGGATGCTACAATGGATCATTTGAATAATCTACAAAAGTTTTCCTTCACTTGAGAGGAAGAATTAAAATCTATGTTTCTTTGCTCTGAGATTACTAAGGTGTAGAATGTCAAGGGCAACAATTTGATATCTTGTGATTGTTGTTAATGCCATTAAATGTGTACAAAATATAAAGAAGGAATGTTCAAATATTTTATAGTTATTGAGGATTTGGTAATTATATTCTAGTTCTAAAAAGAGAATCCATGGTCCTTTTAAATTTTGAAACAAATGGACAAGATCCATGAATTTGTTTAAGTTATTTCTACTACATGTTATGCTACCAAAAGTTGAATTGAATCAGCTTATGTTTCTACAAAGAAAGTAGAGATATTGAATGTAGTGGTAGAAGTTGTAGAATTGCCTACATAAGTTGTGGCTAAAACGAGAACAATCATTACAATGAGAGATCCCATACCATTTGCATTTGTTGAGGTGGTAGATTCTAATTATGGCATTCAAGCAGAAAAATATAATTATATTTTATTTCTAAAAATGGAAAACAACATGTCTAAATTTAAGTTTCATACTAAAATTAACTAAATAATATTAGCACATCTTAATGCATTATAATTCACCATATATGTTAGCAAGCATATGCACTTATTAGACTTATTATTTCCTCTTATGAACTGAGGGGAACCCTTCACTCAATAGAATAGTATATTGGAATGTTATAAAGGAATCCCTGCTAATGCCAAATTATCAGCAAAAAATATTGCAATCAATAATGTCTTAATATTCTAACTCTTTTAATGTTTTCAACATTTCCAAAAATTCCACTTAGTATTATTGGCATGTTATCAAATTGTAATTAATTTTGTTAATAATATACCTTATATGTTATCTCTCATATGCATATAAATTGCATGAAAAACTATTAAAATTTCATTAAGAAAAACTTTTAGAGGCAATCTGCATTAGCTAAAGAATGGCCAGCACTAGTTCAGAGCAGGATAAGGGAAAGAGTAAGAAGCGAAAAGGGGAGGAAATCCTCAGTCTGAAGGTCAAGAGCAAAGATGGGGAAGGGGAAGAAGTAATTTACAGGGTTAATGCTACCTCCAAGATCAATGAGCTCAAGAATGACTACAGTAAACACCAATCTTTTCCTATCAATTCTATTGACTTTTTCTTTAATGGTCGTCAGATTCGTGATGAAGAAACTCCAGAACAGCTTAAAATGAAAGATGGAGATGAAATTGAAGCATTGATTCAGTAAACTGGTGCTAGATCAAACAACAATTAGGGAATGGTTATTGCTCTTTATAAATTTGAACTTTTGTGAACATTTTGATTTTCACTTGTTAGTTTAAGCTATGGAAATAAGCTGAGTAAAGTTTGAATGGGTGTATGCTCATATTTTATTAAAATGCTGGCTTATTATATAAATGATTATCAAAATAAAATTACCTCCTTTATGTTTAAAAAAAGATCTGGTAAATTATAATAGATATTATAGCACATGCTGAAAAAAATAAAAGAGATGAAGAAATGAAGAGATTGCATGTTCGAAGATATGGGAATGAAATTATTATTTGTCAAAAGAGAGGGAGGAAGAGGAATCTATTTTTTCTTGTGGAGGTTCCACCCAACCACTATGCCCATGTCATTTATCTTATTGTCTAATACCTATACTACCTTGAAATAAACTATAAACTTCATCATTGGTATCAAAAAGAGGAAAATGGTTTCAAGCATGGTTGCAACACTTCAGTTCAATTTTAGGGGAGGGTCATATCCCGACTCATTTTCCTTCTGCTTCCTATGTTGGCATCACAGATCACTCTCCACTACATATCACAAAAATTGATGTCATTTACTTCATTATCTTACTTCATTTAATTTTATTGGGATTTTGTTAAAAATAGGATATGGAACTTTTATTAAAGTTACTCACAACTCGTGCATTATGTGTGGATTCATTCTGAATTTCAATATTACATTTTTTAAGGGCAATAACAAGATTCTTTGATTCAAATTACAAATGATGGAATATTAAGCCTACATCTATATCTTGTTAGTTTTTGAGATTTTAGTAGCGCTTAGTCCTACTATCTTATAAGGGTAGTGGAAAGATAGGGCATTTGTAAGATATCGAGTCTTCAGTGGTACAATGCTCTATAAGGGTGAAATTATATTTCTGTAGTTTGTGAGTGGAAAAGGAAGTTTTAATTATGTTGTTTATTATAAGTTTTTAAATCTAGAATACAAAAAGATATTAGAGGGCTTTGACATTTCATATGTACATGGAGAAAGAGTTTGATAGATTGATTCAGACTTGGGTTCATATATAGGGTAGAGTGATTCAAGAATTGATTGCTTCTTGTAATAGAGTTATCATCTTTGCATGTTTGTAATCTTCTAGTAGTATATAAGGCCACTATCATATAAATACGTGAAATTATTTCTTGTTATGTTCTTTCCCTTATTTTCTCATGGTTTTTATCATACGATATGATTATTTGTTGGGGTTCAAAAGCACAACTTAATCTCCTTGTATCCAGCTTTAAGCCCTTATTTATTATTAGTTGAAATTGTTTCAATAATAAATATTAATGCTAAATCAAATTGAAAAAATTCTTTTTATGCACACAAAACAATAAATATCACAAATAAGCAAGTTATATATTGACATTATTTAATTTCTCCATATTTGTATTTTATTTCTCCTTCAATTTCTCATTGCTTGTATGATATTGTATAAACAATTTCCTACGGTATATTTTGTCTAAAAGGAATTTTGTTAATATTAATTCAATGTGGCATAGAATAAATTTTTATTAAAATCATGAAATTAGCCAAAAAAAAAAGAATTTTATTATTATTAAAAATATTTCCTAAAATATATTTGATCAAAAAGGAATTTTACTATCCAAAATAGCTTTAAAAACTTGGAATGACTTAAATATTGAACATATATTTATATATTTTTAAAATATTTTATTTATTTAATCTTATATAATTTAACTCTTCTAAAATATTACAATGGGTTTATGACTATGCTTTTCTATAATTTGGGACCCACAAATATTTAAACTCTTTATGACATGCATATAAATACTTATATAAACTATTTTGTAACTAATGGGTTTTGGAATAGAATAAACTACTTGTCTTTTTTTTATGACTATTGATCATTGTGTTGAGATTGTTGCAACTTAAACTTAGTTTTTCGATTGTTGAGATTCTTGTAACATGTATGTTTTTTATGATTCAAAATATTATTATTTTGATTATAATTTCTCCTACATATTTTGGATGTATTGCTTTTGTTGTTTATGTGTACTAATATTTCAGAGAAATCATACTCCAGATTGTTGAAGACTTCAAATCAGATTAGATTAGGTTTCATTGTAAATGGAGTCTGTAATTTTCACTTTTATTGAATCTGAGATAGTGTGATTAAAATTGAGTAACAATGCACACACACATTGGGGGAGTATTTAAAATTTATAAATTTTTAAACAAATCGTACTATATGATTTTCGTTCGTACATAATGATTTGGTTAGTTTATTTCCTCCAACGAGCAGTTAATCAAAAATTGGGCAAAAAATTTTTCTAATTAATGTTTGTACTATACGAAGTTGACTTCGTACAGAGGACGTCCAGAGTATGATAATATGGGGAACATTTTTGTCCAGACGAACATATAAATTTTTTGAACTGTTCGTTCGGGATGATCTGGCATTCGTACAGATGACATCCAAAGTATGAAAATATGGAGAACATTTTCGTCCATATGAACATGTAAATTTTTTGAAATGTTCGTCTGGGATGATCTAGATTTCGTACAAATGTCATCCAGAGTACGAAATTGTTGGGAACATTTTCATCTAGACGAATGAGAATTTTTTTGATAATTATTCATATTGTATGATATGCATACTGTATTATACGATAAGCTTGTATAAAAACATTTCGTATAGGATCATACAAGTCAATTTTGAACTGTTCGTCTGGGACGATCATCAATCATACTGTACGATCGTGTACGCACAAAATGGCAATTTTTTAGTTTTCTGAAGGATTTTTTTTATGTCTTTCATATAAAAAGATCCTTAAAAAATACGTAAAAATGATTATTCTTAGTGATTTTTTAAGAGCAAGTGAAAGAGAGTATTTGGGATAGTGTTTGAGAGAGATTTCTTGCAAGTGGAGTGTGAATAATTCACAAGATTACTCAAAGGTCAGGATCTCTTTTGTTGTTTTGTTACTACTCTACCTTTCTTCTTTCTAGTTTCTCAAAAAAAGATCTTTGAAGAAGATACGGTACTCTGCCGACATTTGGAGGGTGTGAAAGGATGACGATACTCTGCAGACACTTGGAGGGTGTGAAAAGACAACGGTGCTCTGCCAACACTTGGAGGGTGTGAAAGGATGACGGTACTCTGCCGACACTTGGAGGGTGTGAAAGGACGACGATTCTCTGCCGACACTTGGAGGGTGTGAAAGGATGACGGTTCTCTGCCGCACCGGGGATTGGTGGAAGAGAGGAATTGTAAAGTTTTGTTGTGGGGTAAAAAAAGAGTCACTTTGGTAATAGTCCAATATTTTTTGCATTTTTATTTTACGCACTTTAATATTTTGTGGTTAAAAAATCTTGTTCTAAAATTATAAATCGATTTTCTAAAAAATTTCAAAAGATTTTTTAAATTACCAACTCACCCCCCCCCCCCCCCCCCCCCCCCCCCCCCGCTCTCGGTTAATCTTGGGACAATTACGTAGGTTTAACAGCCTATACAGACTTTACACATTGCTCATAAGATATAACTCTTACACTAACTTTTATAGCTCATATAACATGTTACTATTCATATTGATGGTTACATGTTCTTACAACTATATATTTAAACTACTTTGGATTGAATGACTATATGCATAGTGCTTTCATTATCTTATATTGATTGAAGTTGTGGGCTTACTAAGTTGTTAGCTTATTCTATAGTTTTTACATATTTTTAGGAAGGGTTTATGCTCAAGTTGAGTGAGATAGATCAGGCTTTCCAGGCTCTATTGTATTCTATATTTTGGTTTATTCTTTTGAAGTCATAAGTTTATAGAGCTAAACTAATACATTTGTCGCACCGACCACCGGGCCTAAAAGAAAATTACAAGAACCCAATGGGAGGGTGCAAGCTAAACAAAATAATTAGAACAATTTCAATCAATAAGAATACATGTTTTTAATAATTTATGTCAACTAATAAATTATTAGAGCATCTAAATCCAAACACATACTAAATGTCCACTGAATATAAATAAAATTCCATTATACAATTAAATCAATTAAATAACTCTAACAATAAACCTATTAAAAATGAACCGGTGTATGAACCTAAAAGTTGTCCTAGAAGCTCCACAACTATTAATTTGAAATCATGAAGTAAAAGGTGAGAGTTTGCAAGAAATAAAATCACTAGGTGAAACCTCACTAAGTAAAATATAAACGACAAGACATGGGCATAAATATATATAAAAAAAGAAGGGAAAAAGTGGAAAATAAATATTGGATTAGAATGGCTTCAATTAATGTATAAGATATGAGACTTTTTTAATCTATAAATCAATTTGCTAAATCTTCTTATATAATAGAATTCATAAATGATTATTTGTGCCAACCAATAATCATTGCATTTGAATGCAAACATATTCACTTAGAAGCATGCAATAATTATATATCTATCAATGGCTCATTAGTCATTATATATACTAGTTTTATTGCACGTGCATTAAATACACGTTAATAAAAATTTTAAAATAAAAAATTATTATGAATATTTTAGTTATATTTTTACGGTTAAAATGAAAAAATTAAAATTGAATAAATAATATCAATTTATTTAATATTTTATATAAATAATAAAAAAATAATTTATTCACATTTAGCAAAAAAAAAAATTTTTGTTATAAGATTTTTTATTTAATTTTTTTGATAAACTTTAAGAGGGTATGAAATAAACAAGATTGAATATAGGATATGTGCAAACATCAATATGCCAAACAATTTAATCGGAATGTTCTAACCATGATTTAGTTAAGGCCTTATAGTTGTCAAATTTACTTTGAGATTAATATATAATTAATTAATCAAATTTATATTATATTCATTTCAAAGATAATTTAATGACTACAAAATTCATCCCTATCAATTTATATTAGACTATATCCTCAACATAAGTACAAAGCTAATATTTAAAGTTGTCAATCCTGCCTAATAAAAAGTAGCTAACAACTTAAATTTGATTGAAATCCCATGGTATAGAGCAAATTGAAGGCTTGATTTTAAATTAAATTTAAAGTATGTGTCAAATATAAAAGGCCTTCTCAAGTTAAATATATGGCTATTTAAAAATAATATATCATGAGAATAAGAGATGTTAGTATAGATAGAATACTTAGCTAAATATGTTGCATCCAAAGTCACAATATAATAATGATTAAAATGGCTCTATTTTTTAATCAAAAAAAAATTTAATAAATAATTATTTAAGCATAATTAGCACATTTTTAGAATTAAAAAATAATTATTGCTAATGTCTCCAACAAAATTTTAGCAAGATTATTTATAAGCACAATAAACAACGATAAAATAAATGCAATATCGATAAAAAAAACAAATAATGAAAACAATCGATAAAATAAATGTAATGTTTCGAATAATATTTTCTCCCCCTTTTTGACAACAGTAAAAAGAGAAGAAGTAAAAGAATAAATAGAAAAATGTTAGAAGTCATATGAAAGCCTTTTAATAATTGATCCTTTGAAAGAGATTGAGATATATTTTGCAAATAAAATTAAAGATCATTAGAGAAATAGAATGAATCATAAGATTTAAGAAGAGATATAACAAAAAAAAATATCAGAATCATGAGTCAATTTAGATAATTGAGATAAACTAAATTATTGCAAAGTATATGAATATAAAATTTGTATATTTCAAATTTCAATACTAAATAAAATCGTACAAAAAATTAATTTGAATTTAAAGGTTGCCAAAGCATGATATAATCATAGAGATAATTTTTAATCTTTTGTTCTACTTTACAATAACTTTTCATGTTTTAATCCATCAATAGCATTAGACAACAAAATCAACATCAAATATACAAAATTCTGGTCTTCAAAATTTCTTATTCAAAAAAAAAAAAATCTTAAAGACTTTAGATGTATTGACTACAACAGAAAATCTCACAAAGCAACGAAACAACGACAAGCTACAACCACCAAAATTCTTACTATTAGATTATCATATCTGACCTCTTCAATGAATCTCTACTAAAGTAGAAGAAGGTTTGACAGACGAATGCATCTATTATAATTTCCTGCCCCTTCTATCGCCCTTTCAATAGGTGCTATCAGTGGGAATTGGGGTCACATCCTCTGCAAGTAAAGAAATATAAATATATTATGCAATGCCACTCTAAACCCTAAACAATAAAACCTAAATTTTTAATCCAAAAACTAAGATTAAATTCATTAATTGGAATTGAAAGCTTTCAATCAGAATGCTAGAGAATAAATGGAGATGAAAATCGAGAGCAACTAACTTAGGTGTGAAAAAAAAGGAGAATATAAGGATGGGTGTGGCAAATTTTGGAAGCATGGAGTCTCAGGTGTTGGATTGTCCAAACAAAGTTTATTCAAGTGATGATAAATTACTATTCTTGTCTCCAATACCATCGCATCATATCATGTGTGCTTATAAAAGAGTAGTAATGTAGTAAAGTACTGAGAAAGAAATAAAGACCCTATGTTTGTCTAAATCAATATGCAAAATAGATCCAGCATACTTCCATATGCATAAGCTTCATACTTGAAATAAATTTCATACTTTTTCCTAGTTAACATCATAATCACACAAGTCCTACTTCCAAGGTTCATAATGTTTCGTTATCCTTCTTTTTTTAAGTTCATGACTCATAGATCTGGAGACACTTTCAAATAATCTACCATCTTCTAATTGAAATTAACGTTCACTACTATTCTAGAATCACAAGCAAATAAAATAAAAAAAAAAAGAATGAGAATCCTCCTATGCATCACCAAGTAAGCAAAGATGATTTATGGAAGCAAAAAAATCAAGCACATAGCCAATTAAAGGTATGAGATAATGTCACTATCGTCCAACTAAGGTATGAGATATTGTCACTATAGTCAAAACAAGGACAAAGTTACACTGCTACATGAAGTTCTATATTAAATGCATTAGTAAGTAAATCAAAATTGTTTTAGAAAGCATGAAGAAAATTGTCTCAAATAAAGTCTTAAAAAGTTCAACTTATTTTGAAAACTTGTATCTTTTTTTAATAAAAATATTAAAATATAATTTAAAATACATCTAATGTTTTAAATTAATTTTAAATTTAAATTAAAGAGCTTAATTTTTTGAGAAATTTGATATATTACTTAAAATTTTGTATTAATATTTAATTTTTAATGAATTATTTAAGTTATGTTAATTAAAATAGCTTTAAAATTAATTAGAATTAATTAAATTAGGATCGACGATGCCAGCACTGGCGGGAGTGCAACGTGGCATAATCTGAGCCATTGAATCAAAACTATGGATCTGAGGAGGCTGCATGGCAACATCCTGATCATTGAATCGAATCACGGGCATTAATTGGCAATGAATGCACAACGCCAATCATTGGAAATCAATGTCGCGATGCAGCGATGACGCAGCGCCACAGTTACTTATCTGAATCAGCATTAATTGAGAGTCGTCAGATCGTGTGATGTTTGGTTCAATGGCTTAGATAAAACTGGACGAGAAAATAAACCACAGAGACAAAATCATGATCAAAACGGATGATCAAACAACACAATCAGGACTGTTGATCAAATGTTCGATGGCCCAAAAAATGTAACAGGCATGCATACTACGGGTTTAACCCTAGAAACAATATTTCAACTTGTTCTCTCAATTGAGTTAACCAAAACGAACAAAATTTTAAACACATATTAAAATCATAAACAAAAATCATGAGGGATTAATTTCGAAGCTTAAGACATGCTAGACATAAAGTTATTTAAACTAATGTGTCCTTTGCTTGGGTTAAGGATTTTACCCAATCAAACCATTTGATCTAGGCGATCTTGGGCTCTTTGAACTTGTAGTTTGCCCACGTATAAATCTCTAGCTGAAGCCTACACCGAAACAGCTATGGATCAAGAGATACCAGCTTTTGATGGATCTTGGCTCGGTTCATCATAGAACTCATTGCCCGGCAAAATCATTATGTTCGATCTAATAAGTATCTTGTGTAAGAATTGAGAAATTCTATGGCTCGAATCTTTAGTATTCTCTTATTTATCACCTGTATCTACTATTTAGGTAGAATGTCATCGACTATTGTCACTAAGAAACTAAAAGAGAAAGAAACCTCATAAACGGAAGAAGGGGGGCGGGCTTTTACCAAATTGATGCAACAAAAAGTTTCCAAAACAAATAGGAAACCCTTGGTCACAAAAAATAAATAAAGACACTCTTTCTTATAACTTGAAATAATAAAATATAACAATTTTATAACATAAAAAATGATGCTTACAATCTTAAATAAGAACTCCTAAACTTGCATTCCTTGATTAAGAGAAAGGTACAGATGATGTCGAACTTGTGGAGAGAAGAAAAAGGTAAGAAGCCGAGACAAAGGGGAGAACAAACTTGCAAGCTTTCCTAGAAGAAGAGAGTATTGGAACAAGCTCGCAAGCTTTTCCACGAAGAAACTCGCAGGGTTAGGCTCCAAAATCACTCAAATAACACTCTTTTTATTCACAAAAACATCTCATATATATAGGGAAAAAGGGACAGCCAAACAGCCCAAAATACCTCCATTTAAACCAATTAAAAAGGGGAAAATAGAAGGCCGGGAATCAGTTTAGAAACAACACCCAAAGAGCCACACAAAAAATTGGAAAAGGCAGTGTGAGAAAATAAAATCTCGAATCTAAATTCTATTATTTTTTAAATGTAATTCTTTTATGTAAGTATTTAATTTAATAGAATATAATAGAATTTATACTATATAATAAATTTATATATAATTTAAATAGAGAAAGAAAAGGAGAGAAAAATAGATTTTTAAAATAACTTTTTTAAATAAAATTTATCCTATTTTATTTACGGAAAAATAATCTGCTTTATTTATATTTTTTTGAATATTCTCTTTTAATTGAATTTATATAGTCGAATATCAGACCGCCTCGAAAGACAGACTGATATCCTTCTATTAATTCTAAATAAAGAGAACAGACAATTCGCTTTCCTAATCAGGTATGACGTAGGGAATATACAAATCACCCGAAAGGACAATCCGTATTTTCCCTAATTACCTAATTAGATTAGTGAATCGTCGATTCATTCCTAAAATCAAGTATACAGACGATATTTGATTTACTTATAAAAGTAAATCGAATATCTATCTATTTCTTGATTATAATGAATGAATCTAAACAAAAGTATAGATAAGACAGGGTTTTCTATTTAAAAATAAGAATTTTATCTTCTCACATGATTTTCTTTATTTATATTTAGGATATATTTCTCCCGATTAAATCTACATAATCGGATGTTATACTGCCCCGAAAAACAGACTAATATCCTCCTATTGATTTTAAAGGGAGAAGCAGTACAATTCATTCTCCTAATCAGGTGTAGTATAGAGAATATTCAAATCATCCTGAAGGGATGACGAGTATATTCTCTAATCGACCAGATTAGATTAACGAATTGTAAGTTCATTTCTATAATTAAATATAGAAGATATTTGATTTGTTAGTAAAAAACAAACCAACTATCTATCTATTTATTAATTATAGAAATAACTTCTAAATGTAAACAAAGCCTAATCTACTTCCACAGATCTTTCCCCTACCTCAGAAAAGAACTTAGGTAGGGTTTAGATTATTCTGGGATCTAGACTCCCTACAGGGGCAAGCCCTTGTAGTTAATTACATCTCCTAAGAGAATACTCTCGATTTAAATGAAGACTAATTGATTCCAAAATTATATATAAATTTAATTAAATATTTGGGCTAATTTAAATTTTCACGATCAGGCTTTAGATTATAGAGTTGAATTTAGAAGAGTTAGAATTGATTAGAAGGAGGAATGTGCAGAGAGAAGTGTATACAATCTGGACTTACCACCTGCCTAGAGTGGGCTGCCAGCTAACAATCCTAATCACAACAATTCGCCGATGATGCAAGAGTCAAGGTAGCTCTATCCTAGGAATCAAGGAGTGTATTAAAGAATCTGAAAATAAATGCAAGGAGATATGCTTACAAAAACCAAAAATCTACTCGTATGCGAATGATGTATGAAACAGTTATATATGAAAGAGCTGGTTTTTATTAATATAATTTTCATCGGTTACACCCCAGAATTTGCAGTAAAGTAATGGTGGCTAGGATCCACCGACAACAAACTTAGGTTCTAAACCTACTAGAAAAATAGAATTAAATATAACTGCTTAGGATCTTCGGGCTCCGGGTCTTCTATGGAATTCCAAAAAGGAACGTCCTTCTGAAAGAGGACATTACTTTTTGGAGCTCCATTTGTATATTTATAAGCACCTATCTTTAATTCTTTTACAGACTCCAGACGCTGTATAGACTCAATCTATATACAACAATTCTAGGAAATGAAAAGCAGTACATCAGATCCTAAAAACATTCTACTGTTACAGTAATATAAAAGACAAGAAATAAAGTAGTTATATAATGATGCATGTTATGAGTGCATTGTGTACAGTTATAAATGCAGGAAAGTAAAGACAAAAAAGTAAAGTACACGGCCCTCACTTTATTCACTCCGCTCTCTGGTGTACAGACAGAAAAATAGATATGCATGCTAATGCAGTACAGAAAAGTAAGCAATCACACATAGGTGCCCTCTAGGCAAGACACCCGCAAGCAAACCACAACAAGCCACCGGCCTAACTTAGGCTAAAGTTGGTTGTCCTAGCAAGCATCTAAGTGTGTGAAGAAAGCTGTGTGGTTTGGGTAAATCCTAATGGGTTTATTTGTTCAAATTGTATGTATTATTAGAATTGATTTATTATAGGCCCAATGAATTTGATTAAAGTTTAAATAAAGTATATTTGAATTCATTAAGAATTATTCCAATTTTAAATGTTAAAGTTTATTAATTTAGATTATAAAGAATTTATAGATTGATAATTCCCTAAGTGCAGGAAATCATCAATTTATAAATCCTAGGACTTTCAGAATAAATACCCGTCTTAGACAGAAGATAGGTATTTATTTTGAGAATCCTTATAATTTATTAAGGAGAGAGAAAGGGACCTTATAAATGTAATACAACGTGCCCTCCCGAAGGAATCTAGCACGTCGTATAAGGTCGGTGGTTTATTATTCTTTATTTGAAGATCTCCAAATCCAAATGGATTAGTGCCTTCCTAAAAGGAGTCAAGCACAATCCATAGGAGATCTCTTTGTTATTTAAATGTTTTAAGGATCTTTAAAAGCCAAAACACCCAAAGTCCTCCAAAAGGAATCAAACTTTAGGTGTAGAAGACCCGAATTCGTTTAATCTGAATCAATTATCAAATTTGATTGATTAAGATAAATCTTAATCAATCAAATTATCTAATTAATTCAAATTAAAGGAATGTATAATTTAATTGAATAAATTAATAGATTTTAATTAATAGAATTCAGAAATTATTAAGAATTAAAGGTTTATTGATTTATTAAGGATTTGAAATTGATTTAGAGATTTGATATTTGATTATTGGTTGGATACCACCTTTGTTTCACACCGAGGCCGTGAAGTTTATTTCACCTTCCTTGGGGCTAAGCTAATAGCCTTGTAGGCCTGGGTTACCCAGTGGTACCCGATATAGTTAAGTAGCTTAAGTTGATTAATAATTAGGAGTTAAAGATTTTTATTAGAAATGTGTTAAATTGATTACAGTGATTTGAGGTTGATTTAGATTTTGAATATTTTTTTTTATTTGATTTATTTGAGTTTATTAGAACAAGAGAGGAAAGAGTCCTTAATGTATTAGTTGTTATAAGGTCAATTAATGTCCAATCAAGATGTATTTGATTACAAAGGTACATGACACTAGTTTTCTATATTTATGTTCAATCCCAAAAGGGATATATGTGGTTCTTCCTAGATTGATCTAAATTTACTAAGACACCACCTTAATTGTTGTCCTTAGTGTCACTAGGTTATAGGAAAGCAATCAATGTTCACTAACCCTTTAAACACTAATTACAAGCACAACAAAACAAATCATGAACAAGTGTACTAGATCTAAGGAAATGAAATGAATGTAATGAAATTTGAAGGTTATTTTTAAAACATGTTTTGATTATGCTTGAAGATTCATTCAATAAGCAATCATATCCTTTGTTTAAATCAATGGTATTATGATGCATATAAGATGCCACATAGCCCATCAAAGTATATTTGAAATCAAATCATTGAAGATTTAAAGGACAATCAAGAAGAATTAGAAAGTGATGATTTGAATAAATGCCCTCTGAATACTCAATGAAGACAAAATGCACTTGGATATGATTACTCACTGATATCTTATAATACATGCATGGAATCATTGGGAAATCATTGAATTAATAACAAAATTTCTTTTAAAATACTTAGGTTAAATTATAACCTATTTAAAAGAAAATTCAAATAAAAATTTAATAAAATTCCAAATAATCTCATACAAAGATATCTAAGATACGTATAAATCTCTCGATCATGCCATTTAAAACTGAATCATGCTAATTTAAAATAGGAAGGTGATTTAATTTGAAATTTAATTAAAATATAAAATAAAATTAAAGAAAATAAGGGTCTAAAATATAATTTTTAAAATAATAAAAACTAGGCTCTAATTTTATTTTTAGAAAATAGGAAATTTAATTCCGAGAAAAATGAGTGGTTGTACAAAAATTTTGGCCAAGTATTTTATTTTCTATAATTTTTACAAGTTCTGATATTAAATATAATTAAAATAAACCCTTAAAACTGGATTTACACGTGGCGGAGGGTGATTGGGCCACGTGAACGGCGGCGGTCAAGAGGGCCCCGATCACTTAAATGAGTCAGCTCGGTCTAAGAACCGTCCGATTCTCGCGGTTTGGATCCGACGGACGAGATTAAATTCCACGGTTTGATCTCAGTTAAGAGATTGGACGGTCAAAGAAAGCCCCGCTGTTTGGAATGGATGGATCAGATGCGGCCGGACAGGGGCTGATCATCCCTCCATTATAGGCGATCGCAGCCGAGTGTGGATCTGGAAGAAATCCTGGCCGTCCGTGACAAACAGAAGAGACGGACGGCCCTGATTTCGTCACTGAGCTCAGGAACCCGGAACCCTAATTTCAAAATTTGTTTTAAACGTCGTCTATAGAGAGTTAAATGGCATGATCGATGAGATCTAAGTGACAGTCATCGGGACAAAGAGTGGGGGACAGTTTTTAGACTTTTAAAACTCCTATTGGGATGCCTATTTAAGAACTTAGATAAGAGCCTAGGGTTTAAGATTTACCGAGATATACTGGATGGTTTTGAGTGATTCAGGTATTGTTGAATTCGTGGATCGCTCACGCCCACTTTTCCTCAAGACCTCGAACTCGGGAGAAGCTTCTACGGAGAAGTGGAACGGCTTGGACGGTGTAGCTCATGGTTCTTCATGCTCCTCGCCGCCGGTGAGCTCCAGATGACAGGAAAATGATCAGGAGAAGTTTAGAGAGCTATGGGATTTCAAAACGAAATGCCATCCGCTCTGGAGATTCACTGGAAAGAGAGATGGCTTGGAATGAGGTAAACCGTGCCTCCTTGCCCTATTCTTTTGTTGGAGCCAAAATCAATGGTTAGGATGCATCAGAGGGAGTGCTGGGATGTCAGACAAGTGTCCCTGGCCGTTAGAGAGCAAGGAGAGTGGAGTGTGCTGGCTGGATGAGCTGGAAGTTTGTTTTGGCTTCACATGGGTGGTTGGGACCATCTGAGGTGGCTGGGCCGATTTAGCTGCTGGGTTGGGTTTGGGTTAAGTCCAGGGAGGTCTCTAGAGTTGAGTAAGGGAATTGGGTTGGCCTGGATTGGGTTAGATCAAGCTTAATGGGTCGGGTTGACCACTTGAGCTCATTAGAGCTCTAGTTGACCTGTTGACTGGTCAAAGGGGGTCAAGCCAGTTTAGGTGGCATTTGGACCAAGCCTAGAATATGATTCAATGGCTGGATGGGCCAAGTTAAGGCTGGGTTTATTGAATTGAAGGGCTTGACCATGAGTGGTCATTTAAACATTGAGTTGATTGGTTTGACCAGTCAACTGAGTCAATGTTTGATGAGGTGGATTGTGAGGAGTCCATGGCATGTTGATCGAGGGTTGAGAATTTGATTGAGAGCTTGAAAGGGTTAAAAAGCTCAAATGGGTTGAAAGGACTCATTAAGACCCTTAAAGGGAAATTGAGTCAACTGGGTTGACCTAACTAACCAGGTTGAGCTAGGGTAGGAGGTCTAGACTGGATAGATTTGATTAGACATTTGGAGTTTGATGAGGGTGATTTTAGGATTTCAAAAGGTCATTAAGGCCAATAAGGGTTAATGGGCCCTTAATGGACCTTAGATCAAAATTGGTTGATTTGGTCAACCGGCTGGGTTCAGGGTCTGGAAATGGGTTCGACAGGTTCAGAAGATGATTCTGAATCTATTGAATGTGGTCCCAGAGTCTGGAGAGGTCAATTTGGTCAAAATCACCATTTGAACCCTTAAGGGCCTTCTTGGGTCAACTCTGTTGACTTGGTCAACCAGGTTGATCCAGGGGTTGGGAATGAGTTGAACAGGTTTGGTTTGGCATTTGGGAGTTGCTGGAAGTGGTCACATTCAATTTGGAGCTCATTTGGTTTGAAATCACTGTTTGGGCCCTATGGGGGGTATTTTGGTCATTTTGACCCCTGGCTAAATAGGGGTCAAATTGAGCCAGCCCAGAGGTAGATTAATGTTCAGGGAGTCAGGATTGAAGGTCTGAAAGTGATTAGAGACTTTGAGGAGGTCTCTAAGGCCAGGGTCTAGTTAAGGACAGGTCCAGTGGCATAGGCTGTAAATATTTGAAGGTTTTACAGCCTTTGGGTTTTGATTTAGTAACTGGGGTTAGAGAGCTCAGAATGGGCTCAAATTTAGAGGGTTGATGCTAGAGATATGCCCCATCAGTATGAAACTGATAGAACCTGAATCTGAGTTCAATTCATTGGGTTTTAAAATTCTAGAAGATTTGCTGGAAAAGGCCTTTAGGACCAAGCCTTAGGACCTTGGATTTGGGTCTGGAATTGACTGGGATTTGGATTGGCTTGAATATGAATTGAGTTTAAGATTGACTTGAATCTGGATTGGGTTTAGGATCTGGTTAAAGACCTCATACAAAAATGAGGTCAACAGGCAGCTAAGGGGGGAGGAACGGACGGCCAGGCTGGCAAAACCGAAACATGCAATCAAGAGGGAAGGAACGGGCAGCCAGGGAATGAAACAGGCAGCCAGGGGAAATTGGAATAGGCAGCCAAAGGGGGAACCGGAATAGGTAGCCATGGGGAGAAGGAACCAGCCACAAAAAGGGGAGCTAGGTGGGGAAATCAAAAGGCCATTACAGAGGGGGGAGTGAACCAAAATAAATCCTCATAATGGGCTAAAAAGGAATTAAATTACCCATAGTAATGAACTGAAAAATAGCAGCTCAAGCATTAATGAGCTGATACATAGTAGCTCCAAAAATATAGCAAAAATTTGAGAGTCAAGCCCCAAACCGAGAAGCAACCAGCACCCCAAGAGATAAGGCAATGTTTTGACCCCCCCCCCCCCCCCCCCCCCCCCCCCCCCCCCCTCTGTACATCAAATTCAGTTAGGAAAGTTTAAAGGATGCTCTTGAGAGTTGAAACGAAAGTCTAAGAACTCTGGGGAAGTTGGAGGTAGTGAGAGAGAGCTAAGGATTAAATGAGATTCATTTTTAGCCTTTTGCCCTATTCAAATGGCCTGGAGATAAATGGATGGTTCTGATTGATCAGAGGCCTCCCTTGGATCATTCACATGTGTTTGAGGCCATTGGTTAGCAGCGGCATGGACTTGGCAAGCTGGTTTACATTAGTTGCCTCAAGTGAGAAGGGGGGCCACTTCTTTCCCCTTTAAGATAAACCAAGGGTTGGGCTTGGTTTCGAGAGCTATTAGAGAGTTTTAGCTCTCATATGGGATGACCCCAGCAGCCAAGACCAGAGAAAAACGGATTAGCTTAAACTTTTGACCATTTGAAATGGTTTAAGCTCTTGAGTTGACTCTCTTTGACTGATCAAGCAGTCAATATTACTTAGGTGGAAGATAAGAAGTTGTTACTTGCTGCTTGAATGAATCCCAAGGACTTAGGGCAATGGGTTTGGAGTTTATAGGGGAGGCTGGCCATTCAAAAGGAGTTTGAATGACTTGTTGACTGGTTTGACCAATCAACCAAGTCAAAGTTGCTAATGTGGCATCTAGAGAGAATAGAGAGCTATTTGAAGCAATTGTAGAAAGGATCAAAGGGTTAGAGCTTAAGCAATAGTGAAGGCACAATAGATTTAACCAAGAGCTCAAAGTTGACTTGGTTAAATCCCATAGAATTTGACTCATCTATGATTGAGACATATTCAAGGCATGGAATGGGATAAGTTTGAAGCTTCAATGAAATTTGGATGGGTCTTATTTAAATGAACATGAAGATTTAACCCAAACAAGACAAGTATGACCAGAGTTTCACTTAGTTGACCAAGTCAACTATTGATTAGGTCAACATGTCCAATCATGTCCAAAACACTAAGGGAGGTGTTCAAAGAAGTTTAAATGAGTTCATAGTTGATTCGAGATTGAATTGAGTGGACACAAGGTTTATGGTTTATCTGGTCAATCTAGGTTGACTTGGTCAACCATGATAATCTGGTCAATCTAGGTTGACTTGGTCAACCAAGTTGACCCATGGGCAAGGGTTAGGTTCAAAAGATTTGAATTGATATTTTGAGTCTAGTGAAGGTGGTTCCAAGGCCTAGGGAGGTCATTTCAGTCAAATTGGTTGTTTGGATCCTTAAAGGCCTATTTGTTCAACTTAGGTTGACTTGGTCAACCAAGTTTACCTAGGGCCTAGGTTAGGGTCCAATATGTCTGATTTGATGTTTAGAGATCTATAGAGGTGGTTCCAAGGCCTGGGGAGGTCATTTGGTCTAAAATGGGTATTGTTTTTATAGAGGTGATGAAAGTGGTTAGAGGGTTTGGAAAGAATTCCAAAATCAAGTTCTATAAGGTGACAAGTCCAGTGGCATAAACTGTAAATATTTGAACGTTTTGTAGCCTTTGCATAAAAGGACATCAATTCAATTTTTAGGGCTAGGAGCCTCATATTGAGTTCAGATTTGGTGGGTTGACTCTAGGGACATGTCTGATCAATATGCAACTGACAGATCATGAATTGGAGATCATTTGGCTTGATTTTCATATGATATAAAAAACATCTAGAAAGGGTTTCATAATTTAGACACTTGGTCTTAGGTTTTGAATTGAAAGTATGAGTTTGAGCTAGATTTTGGGGTTGATTATTTAGGTTTTGGAATATCCAAATCAAACACAGTTAGATAAATGATTGGGATTAATTGGATAAGACGAGGTTTAATTGAAAATCAGATTGGACTATGATTCTAGGTAGGATAGGAGTCTAAGGTGGGATTTGGATTAAAGGTATGATTGAAATCTAATTGGGGTCTCTATGATTGACAACTGTAAAATTGTCAACCCTATGATCACCAAGTAGGAGCTTAGAAAGGCCCTGATGACCTAATACAAAAATGAGGTCAACAATAACTAAACAATAATAAAATTACAAAACACTCTTCTAATTATCCTAAAGGGAACAAAGCCTATCATACAACAATAAAACTCAAATCTTCTAAAGAATGGGCAAATGAATACAAAAATTACATGGAATGTGATCCTACTCAATAATGGCCCACTGTCAAATCCATGGCATCATCAAATTCATCAAAACCATTTCATTTCTGAAGAGAATTTTTTAATTAAGGCAAACCTTTAGAAGCATATTAAGATCTGCTACGTTGACACTCATCAGGTCGAAAGCAATGCATGTATTGTGTATGTGACCCTCATCAAAGACTGGGATTTTGGGATATATTTGGTTGAAATGAGTTAGGATTATGCGATAAGCCCCTGATCCTACTTGCTTACTTCTTTCCCTAGGACATCCTCATTGCCTGTAGAATTTGAGAAATTTACTCATCTTAGTATTCCTTCGCAAAATAATTTATGAATAAAAAATATTTTTGGATATCCTGATGCCATTTATATTTATGAGTGATTGGCATGGTCTTGTATCACCATAATATACCAGTTTCTTGTAAGTCAAGCTCACGATTTTATGTTTTTGATGATAACAAATATTATGACTCACATCCTTATGTATACTTCACAACAGGAAAATTGCCAATTATAGGCTGATTTTTTACGAACGAATTTCCGGCAGATTTTTTTATAGAATATTTAGAAATATTTCCAACAAATTTCAAGTAGATTTTTCGGCGAAAATGTTTCCAACGAATTTTTCAACGAATTTTTCAGTGGATTTTTTGATTGAGTCTAATCTTAAAATATAATTTATTCATAATTTAATTCATTAATAATTTTACAGTTTATTTTAATTAATTATTAATTTAGTAATATATTTTAATTAATTATTAATTTAATAACAAAGTTTAATTAATTGTTACTTAAATAACTTATTTTGATTATCAATTAAAATAATATACTTAAATTAATTTGTTTTAATTGTAATTTTTGTAGGTTTTAATATAAATAAAAAAATGTATCAATTAAAACACTTTTGTAGGAACGGTATGGTGGTCCGACTAGCCCGCAGGCGGGATGGTCCTCGATTTGATTCTCAGGGCGGACAAGTGCATCCAGGCTCACCTGGGCGTGGATGGGAGTAGGCTCACCAGCCCGGGCACGAATGGGAGTGGGCTCACCTAGGCGCAGGAACCAGGCCCGCTAGCACGAATGGGGGTTGGAACCAGGCTCGCTGGCGCGGGAGAGGGCTCACCTAAGCCGATATTTTTTTAACTGTTTTATTTATTCCGACGCTTCTATCTTTTCTGAAGGAAAAAATTACCAGCACTTTTTCCACCGAAAAACATTTCTGGCGGGTTTTTTTTATGAAAAGGTTTTTCGACGCTCAATTTTTTGTCGAAGACGTTTTCATCAGAAATCCACCATAAAATTTTGAAAACTGCCAGAAACTTCATAAATTTTGTCAAAAATTTTGCCGAAAATATTTTACTTTTCTGTAGTGCTTGTATTTGTAATGTATTTTTGTTTTTGTGTGTACTAACTTTTCAAAAACATCATGCACCATCCAACAAAGATTCAAGGCTCAAGATTGGGTAGAATATGTTATGTTGTAAAGATTTTTATAATATTCATTAATGTATTTTTTAATTTCTTGAGTCAAGTCCTATAAAGACGTATGCTAGCTTGGTGACTATACCCACACACACTCAGGAGGAGTGAAATTAAGTCAAAACCAAAAGTTCAAATTTTGAACTAATCGTATTATACGATTTATATCGTACAGTATAATCAGCTCATCTAACTAATCATACTGGAAGATTTAGACCATCCAGGACGATCAGTCATGATCATGAAAAATATCCACCAATCATAATTTATGCAAGATTTTGAATTTCATATTTTATTCTAATCGTCCATCATCCTAGACGATTTATGATTTGTATGGGCAAAGTCATTCTTAGCAATTAAAAAAATGCAAACAAAACTTCTAAGACTTTATGCAGCAAAATAACATGAAGCTAACCATCAAAATAATGTCAAGAAGAACACTTAGGTTTAATACGAATAAATAAACAAATTTTATATTATTTTATCAGCAATTAAAGTATACCAATGGTATAAAGGAGTACACCCTTAATAAGGTGTATGTTTATCGTCACTTACTCATAATAAGTATCCCAAGTCATGTGCTGCTCTTTTTTCTTAGATCATAAAATAAATTCTTAATTCAATTAATCATACATTCAAGGCATTACATCTCAAGGCATTAAATAACTACAGCAATCAATCAAACATATTTTGAAGTAAATGATTCTGCAATCTCTCCTTCAATTGGAAATGAATTATATAATATCAAATATTATTGATGAAATCCCTAATATCATTTTTAAGATTCCTTCTCACCAAAAGCTTAAATCGATCAACTATATAGATTAATTAAATATTAATGAAATATTCACATATAATTGTTTATAATTTCAAATAATTTTGGTGAATAATAAATAACTCATGTTAGAAACATATTTTGAGTTTAATGCTAAATTAAGATGATTAAATTTTAAATATAAATAATAAGATGTTAAATAAGATTTATCTTATTCTAAAGGAAAAAAGGAGAATTCAAATCTTAAACTCATATATACAAATTATTAAAAGCAATCCATATACTTTTACTATAAAAATATATAAAGGTTTCCTCCTGAAAATATATGAATTACTAATTATTAATAAGAACAAAAATAAGATAAGGGTTTCTACCTCATCTAAACGAAGAAGAGGAAGAAGGACAACTTCGTGGGAGATCCTTTTGGTTTCCTCTGCAAACATTAATTAACTCTTCATCTTTCTTGCAAGCTATCAAACAACAACCTCTTTCAAGCTTCCAATCTTAGAAGAAAGGAGATAATAGTGGTGTAAGAAATAAAAATAAGGGAATAAAGTGTCAATGATTTTTTAGCTTTCGATCTCCATCGACTTCCTCTTCATCTACCGTGCCAACGCCATGAAAGCAAAGCCACCATACCATGAAGCAGCTGACCATGGAAACTCCTCTCTCTTGTTGGCACTTCCTATGCCATTGGAGGCTGACCTTGATCACCACACCTTTGATTTCCTGTGAGCACAATGAATTGATGCCTCTCCTTGCACGCTCTTGCAACTTGTCTCTCTCCCTCTCTCACACTTGATCCACATAACTTAAAGGCAAGTAACGTGAGGCAGCAATGTTAGGAACTGAATTGGGAAAAGAAAAGTTGACCGATTTGGTTCGGCCTAAAGATAAGAATGGGGTTATTACAACATTGATGGATCTCCTAACTATTATAAAATGATTATTGATGAATGAATATAGTTATATATTTTGATGAATGTGATTTAAAGTTGTTTCTACTAGATTTAATTATTTATTTATATTACTGAATTGTTTGAAACTCTAGTCAATTAATTAAGGGATAAAATATGTAATGCTTTTAAATTTTGATCGTGCAGAGTGTTACAGTTGGTATCAGAGTGAAGGTTATTGAAAGAATTGGATTGTAAACTATAGCTATAAGAATTGATTGAGACTGGTAGAGATTGGATAGTTGTAAGGTGTACTCATTTCTGCATTTATAATAACATATATATGTATGATTGAATTATAATTTGTTAGAAAAGGGAACAATATTTAGTGCAATGGACCTATCTAAAGTTCCAAATGAACAGAGTGCAATAACCCTATTGATCTAGAGTTTCAGATGAAAAGGGAACAATATTTAGAGGGTTGCTTACTTATCTGTGATAAGTTATCAACACCACGCAAATTAACTATCTAATGATTAGAGTGTTAATTTGTTTCTAAGAATGTTGCACAAAGAGGGAGAAAGTAGTTTGGTGAGAAGATTAGGCGGTTGATCCGTAAAGTCAATATGATGAACCTTTACTTCATTGGAGTGGATGTGATCCCGAATAAAGTGGTAGTTTATCTTAGTGTGTTTTTTGTGAGCATGAAAAAATGGATTGTTAGTCAAAGCTAATGCTAATGTATTTTCGCTGTGAAGTGGAGTTGGTGAAGAGATTTGAATGTTGAAGTCATTTAGCAAGCTGCAAAGCCATATAATGTCGGAGGAAGCTAAGGAAAGAGCACAATACTCATCTTTGGTGGAGGATTTGGCCACGGTTGGTTACTTTCTAACACTCCAAGAGATGAGAGTGTTGCTCAAATAAGTGCGGTAGTCAGACATCAATTTCCTATTGATAGGCTATGAGACACAATCTAAATATGCATAAGAGTGAAGAGGGAGTACCTTTTGTAATTGGAAGACTAAGGTAAAGAGTGATTTTACTATAGCAGAGTAAATGTTTGAGGAGTTGATAGTGTTTGTTAAGAGGTTCATGTATAAACCGGAAAAGCTTATTATTACTAATTAAAATGCATTGCATAAAAGTTTAAATGATTATTGATTAACACGCATATTGATTGACATGTGTACATGTGTGAATAAATGGATATATGATTTAATTGATAATCGATGTGACCACTGGTTAATGATTTTGTTATATCTGTTAAGAGTCCAAAGTGAGAAATATCAATGATGGCATTTTTTCAATGTGAATAAATTGTAACAGTCTAAAATTTAATTTTCCTAAATTCTAAAAATTAACCAAGATAGAGCTATGGCAATGAACTTGAGGCGCTATAGTCGAAGGAGTGGAGGTAATATTTAGAGGATTGCTTGCTTATCCGTGATAAGTTATCACCGCCCCTCAAATTAACTATCTAATTATTGGAGTGTTAATTTGTTTCAAAGAATGTTAAACTAAGAGGGAGGAAGCATTTTGGTGAGAAGATCAGCTTGTTGATCTATGGAGTCAATGTGATGAACCTCTACTTCATTGGAGTGGATGCGATCTCAAATAACGTGGCAGTCTATCTCAGCGTATTTTGTGTGAGTATGAAAAATGGGATTGTTAGCCAAAGCTAACGTTCATGTATTATCATAGTGAAGTGGAGTTGGTGAAGATATTTGAATGTTGAAGTCATTTAGCAAGTGGAAAAGCCACATAATGTGATAGGCAGCAAAGGCAAGAGCACGATACTCAGCTTTAATAGAGGATTTGGCCACGGTTGATTTCTTGCTGACACTCCAAGAGATGAGAGTGTCACCAAAATAAGTGTAGTAGCCGGTCGTCAATTTCCTATCGATAGATGTTTGGGTTAAAAAGGGGTTTTGAAAAGTTTAGTCTTCTTTTATAAATTTGAAATTTACTTTGAATTTCAATACTAAAATCGAACAACCCGTCGAAAAAGATATACTACCTCGAGAGATAGAAATAAGATTTCACAATGGGGTCCATATTTAGAATTGTAAATCCCATCTTGAAAGTCGTAGTCGAATTTAAGAAAGAACTACATATGGCTCCAAAGGGCCAAAGTGTACTTTGATCGAATATCTAGATACGATAATCTAGATGAATTATTGTTAATTTCATATTCAAAGTTTTATCAACAAATGATATATCTCCCAAAGGAAGAAAATATCTTTCATTATTAATTGTTCGAACATAACAGTAATGATCATCATCGATTTTGATTTCCCCAAATGAGATTAATTGAGTTTTGAAAACTAGTTTTTAAAAAAGTAGGTGTAGGTTCGTAATCTCCTACGAGCATAAGCCCTCATAGTTAATTACATCATAGAGAGGTTGAATTTTTTACGAATACTCTCAATTAAAATAATGGTAAAAATTGTGTTCAAATATTTTCTATGAGTGGTATCAAAGGAGGTAAATTTTGTAATTTCAACAGGGACTGGATCAAATTGGAGCACTTATTTCAAGAGAAAACAGAGAAGATGTATGAGATACTTTGAGATTCTGAAACAGTTTAAGAAGTGTCCCAATCTAATCTAAATATTGGGCTTTAATATGTTAGATTGAGAGAAACATTAATTTGAGTTGAATAAATAATGAGAAATTTAGGATTATATTCCCGGAGGTTGGGGTCTTATAATTTAAAATATGCTCAGATCCTAAATCTATTTTGGGTACCAAATGACGGTAGCCCAAACCTAACTAATGTAGTGTAAAATCCGGACTTACCTCGACCTAGATTTGAGAGCCAACTAACAACCTAGTCAATTTAAAATCTATGAGTCCGATTATTTTTATGAAAGAGTAGTATGGACCAAGGCTGTGAAAACCGGATGAGGTTCAAGGTGACCGGTTCGACCGGTTGAACCGGGATCGAACCCTAATGAAATTTTATACATATAAATATCATTTAAGCATTTAAAAATAATATATTTAATTTTATAATTAAATATATTTATAAAAATAATATTTAAAATAATATATAAATTTATAATATTAATATTTTATAATATATATTATAGCAAATTTATAATATATATTATCCAAATAGCCCAACTAAGCGCCCAAATAAGCCCAAATTCACATTCTAAGCTATTCATGCAACTTTTTTAGTCCCACATCATAGGGAGAGTTTGAGGATGCTTCCTTGAACCTTTATAAAGTGAGAAGTGCTCTTTTTGCCAAACAAATTATGTGAGATATTTAAGATAACTTGCATGTATTATGATGATATTAATCATCACACAATTAATTAAAGTATATTTTTAAAATTTTAATTAAAACAAAAATAAATTTTTTTATGAACCGGCCGGTTCTTTTCACCGGTTGAACCGCCGGTTCAATCCGGTTTGATCCGGTTCGATGCAGGGCCGGTTTTGGAGCTTGGTCGGACCGGCCACCAAACCGGTTCACGGTTGAACCGGTCGGTCCGGTCCAGTTTTCAAAACATTGGTATGGACATTATAATTAAAATTTTTTAGAATTGGGGCCAACATCTAAAGCAGATCTTATTTGGTCCCTTGACTTATATGGAGTGAAAATGCTTAACTCAAATGCAATTGAAATTTAGACTCATTTTTAAATTGTTTTATAATGCAATGCATGCTGATCGACTCGATTGAATGTATAATGAAATGTATCAAATTTAAAAAAAAAAAAAAAGCTTAAAAATTATTTTTCCCTAGAGATTATGCAACACCCCCTTGATAAATCTGCACCCTCAAAAATCAAGTGGTCTGCCAGAACCCACAAGCGGGGATGTGCCTAAAGGGAAGAGAAGCAATCAATATGATTATGCAAACTCTTGACTATACCGGCCTTACTTCTTGGATCATTAGAGTTTTTATGTTGGCCTAAAATTTTATTTTAATTTTAAGTAGAAAAATTTTAGGCATTGAAGTGATTTGAAATTAGGCTTCCAAATGTAAAAGGACTATCCCCTGAAGGGTATTCTTTCCTCTTTGGAATCCAATTTTGGATACCTATATCCTAACTCAAAGACTAACTTTCATAAATCTTAACTTTAAACAAATTACATTAATATAAAAGAAAAAATCTAAACTCTCCTTGCAGAATTATCTTAAGTATTTAATAATTAAACATATCTCAAACAATTCATATATATATATGCAGTAAAATAAATCACACTTGGTCACGCTCTTATATATTTGGGGGCTAAGTCGCTGAGGCACCTGTAGCACTTATAATGATTATTAATTTAGCCCCCATTTTATTGCCCTATGAGCATGACCACCTATAAAAAATCTAGTAAGCAACCAGAATGTTCCTAACATAAGGGTATGTTATCGCTCAATGCATCAATTCATAGAGTGCAGTAAAAGTAAAAAAAGACACATTAATTAATTTTTAATCACAACATGCAACAAAAACTTGAAAAACTTAGCACACTTGTAAAGAAACACTGTCCTAGCCTAGACTAAAGTTGGTTGTCCTAGCAAGCAATACAAAGTGTGTGAGAGGGCTGTGTTACTGGGGTAAATCCAAAACTGGATAGTTCGTTAGAGTTATGTAGTGTTCGAGTATGTTAAATGAATATTATCTTCATTTCTCACTGAGGCCATAAAGTTTATTTCACCTTCATTGGGACTAAGCTAATAGCCTCGTAGGCTTGGGTTACCTAGTGGTAATCGGGGTTGATTATGTTGAATTAATTGGTTGACGGTTAAAGATTAAAAAATTTTAATTAAGTGTGTTGACTACTGGTTCAAATGTTTAAGTTCAAATTTCTAAAATTTTAAGTAGATTATCAAATTTTGGAATTATTTAGATTATCTTAATGTGTTAACTAAAAGGTCAAAAGTTGACTTGTAAGATTAAGGTTGGAAGTAGGGTTTTGACATATTTCTTAAATATTCAGACTTAAAATGAGTAATTGGACTTTGAGTTTGCTCGGTTTGGAATTTTTTATATTATGTTACAATTTTCTTATATTTTGAACTAGTTTTGAACTATGGTTGACCAGGGAGTTGATTTTGTGACTTTGATTAAATTTGGAATGTTTAACATTTTTTAATAATGCTGCCTTTTAATTAGATTTTAATTGCTTTTTTTATTAAATTAGATTTTTCTAGAATTATTGGTGATTTTCTAAAGTTTAGATATTTTTGGAATTTTCTAAAATTGCCAAATTAAGAGGATTTTAAATTTTTGATCTAAATCAATCCAAACCTCTTGTAATTATCCCCAAAGATCATGAATGACCTAAGGGATGTTTCTAAGAATTTAGGGATTTTTTGGAATTTTTAAATATTTTTAATCAATTGAATTCATTATTGATTTTTATTTAAAAAAATTAAATTAAAATTTATATGATAGCACTTTTATTTTTCATGGTTAAGGGTTCAATTAGGGTCAATTAGAGTCCTTATGTGAATTTTTTGGATTTAATATAAATTTTTAGTGAATTAATTAAGGTTCTAAGGCTAAATCTAAGGGGGAAATTTGGGGTCCCTAGTTGGTGGACCAAATGGGCACCAAATCTAGTGAAATTTGGACATAGATCACCTAATCTCAATGTCCAATCCCCCTAAATTTGGGCCCAAATGGTGCTCTCTAAGGTGGCTAACTAAGACACCCAAGGCAACCTCTAGGTCACCTTAAAAAATCCTTAAGTTGCTACCCTAGGCTTGGATGGGGTGCAATCAATGGCTTTAAACTCCTTGAACTAAGCACAATTAACACAAACATTCAATCCATAGTTCTCATTGGAAAGATCATAAGGCTAATTTGAAATTAGGGTCAAACTATGACCCCTAATCCCAAATTAATTCAAAGTTGCCCTTAAACTTATTAAACATAGGAGAAAAAATTTGGACATCTCAGAGAGATATCCAAATTCATCATCCCAAAGTCCCAAGCCATCGTGACATATAGTTTGACCATAAATGCTAAAATACAATAAATGTTATTATTGGAATTGAGATAAACACATACATAATCATGGCTTGGAACTAAGGGGCTTTTGAAGATCTCCTTGAGATCTTTCCAATGATCTTTAGAACTCATAAAGCAACCAAGTGGATTGGGAGATATGATTTTTCAAAGATTCCTTGAATTTTTTGTGAAATTAAATACCCAATTACCCAGTCAGCCATACGCTTTCTACGCAACGCATCCTGATTGGCGGGGCAATGATTAGCAGCTGACTGGATAACGTGGATTAAACCCAGTCCATCAAATGGAAGATCGAACGGCCATAATCAAATAGCCTCTAAGAACCACGGGATATAATCTGATCCATTGATTGAAATCAATGGCTAGGATTATATCTTCAACCTCCCGCACGAACTTGAATCCATAGATGTTCTCCAGCATGATCCGAGAGATCACACCAATGAACGCCTTCAAAGTTTCACATGAAGGATCAGGAGACTGCCAACCGTCAATCCAACGGTCAAATTTCGATGAATGGATGGTTTGTTTCACATTTGACCGATGCTACCTAACTAGGGGATCGAAAAAGGAATTTTACCTCAGAGAATGCCTCAATGAATGAGTTTCTCTATCAGAAAGTTTTAGGGGGAGATGGAAAACTCTTCTTTTTCAGACTTCTTAGTTGAAGGACCACCGGAAGTAGGAGTTCGAGCGAGAGGCGGAGAGCTTTTATCGGAGTTCACTCTAGATGATGGTTGAGAATGGCTAGGAAGCTTGGAACAAGAGGGAGCTCTGGAGAGTGATTTTAAAAATCTAGGATCGAATGGCAACGTCTGGTTGAGGGTGCCCTATTCAAGCCATCCTTATGGACATGGAAGGCTGGGATTGATCAGGCTAGCCGTTGGATGGCTGCCAACTAAAAGGGGACAACCTGGGGCGGCTTCCTAACCTCAAAAGGATTGAGTTTAGACCTTGAAGAAGGTTCTAGATATTACAAATTTGGACCCAAGTGTAGTGGTTTTGATGATAACAAATATTATTGTTTCTTTACCACTACTATTATTGCATATCTATTTTATTTGCCCTACTTACTAACCTTTCAGGTCCACAAGGTCACTTGTAATGCAAATCCGCTCAAGATTGGATAGACTAGAGTTAAGTCTATATGTAATTTAAATTTCAATGTATATTTTACTTTTCTTGTGTCAAGTCATGTATCTAGTGGACCTCAAGCTTTGTAACCTTACACACACATACTCATGGAGAGAAATTTGGTGAGTTAAAGAATTCTCTATTTTTTATCTAATCGTACATGACGATTTCAAATCATACTGAAGATTAGTTAAAAATAGAAATCCTAATTAGGGCATCCATGCTAATTATGAGTGATTAAATTAATCTTACTAGAAGATCCCTATCGTCTAGGATGATCAATTTAAATGGTGAAAAATAGCCACCAATCACAATTTAGACAATATTTTAATTTTTAAATTTTGTACTAATTGTATAGGATGATGTAGATCGTCCTAGTTGATTAAGAATAATCATGCCTAAATTAATTTGGTAATTAGGAGAACAATTATGGTAAAACTTAATTTGATACGATCGTACAGAACGATCGGTGACGATTGTCTTGGACTAGATAGAACAAGAACAGGGTGATAAGGGATCGCCACCTATCGTACCAGACAAATACCATAATTTTTCAACTAATCTTCTAGGATTATTGACCTATATCGTACTAGACAAAGTTCAATAGCTTTATACTAATTGTTCCAAACAATATTATAATCGTCTGGGATGATCAGCCTATTTCTCTTGAACTAATCATTCATCACAATGCAGTTCGTCCGGGATGAAAGGATTGTTTTATACTAATCATACAAGACAATCTATCGATCGTACTGGATGATCAAGAGCGCAGAATTGAAACTTAGGACTTCTTTTGGAGGCTTTCTATTTAAGCAATTATATTAACCCTTGAGTTAATATCTGTTGAGGGAGAGATCTGAGAGGGAGCTTAGAAAAGGAAGAGGGAGATCTTGGGAGAGAGATCCTTATGAGGAGGAGTTATGAGGGATTCACAAAGGTTGCTCCAAGTAAGGTGCCCATCGTCTTCTTTAAGTTGCTTCTCTTGTTCCTTGGTGGCTTTGGGAGAGATCTTCATCAGTATCAGATCCAAGTTCTCTGCCATCACCAAGTGGGTGAAAAAGGATTCCCAAGATTCTCTGCCTACTCCAAGAGGGAGTAAAAGGATTCTCATGTTCTCTCCCTTTACTTGGTGTGTTAAAAAGGATTTTTAGGTTCTTCACTCATGGTGCCTCACTGGGTCGGTGGAAAGATTTTATAAGGGATTCTCTGTCTTGTTGTGGGAGCAAAAGGAGAGTCACTTCTATTTAGTGCAATACTTGGAGAGGGAGTTTTCAATGAGTGGATGTAGGTCAAGTTGACCAAACCACTATAAATTTTGATGTGTTCTTTCTATTTATTTTTTCCTGTATTTTAATTTTTGCATTTTTTCTGTAATTTGATCTGTGTTTGAAATATCTAATTTTGTTATTGTAAAATTAGCTCTACTTCTGCATCAAGGGGTTTTAACATTTCGTTTGTTAAAGAAATTTTTAAATAACCAATTCACCCCTCCGCCCTCTTGGTTAGCCTCGGGACTAATACTTTATATATGTAGCAAATATCGTTATTCTGAACAAGTTGATATGATCATCTTGATACATATGTATGTGTGAGAGATAATTAAATATATGATATTGCATATGTGTGCAACTGCGAGAAAGGTTGGCTACAAACATGTATTTATTTTGTTGTTAGTTTATTGCATTATTTTCTAGTCTTTGATGTGTTCTTTGATAGACTATTATTTGATATCCAATATTATTGTAAAATATTTTGATTTGATATATGAGGTGTTTAGATGATGATGTATAGAAATGATGTTTCCATTATATTTTGTTATATAAGAATATTTCTGCTATTTATATGTTTTATTAGTGGCTTTGGGTATGAAATTAGAAGATAAGAGTAGATAATTCTTCTAAATTAGATTTGTGAGCATGACATGCACATCAACACACATGGATATGCACGCATACATGTGCACACACACACATATGTAAACACACCCTCACCCACATACACAAACATGCACACACATATATGCATACATGCATAAGCACACACATTCTCACACACACACACACACCTACACACATACATATGCATACACACAAAACTTTTAGCAGTTAATAATATCTCCATAATTATCTCTACTTATTTTATCATGCAATAAATGTCTTCTCAATTCTACCAACAACTCTTGGAATGTTATTAAATTCTAATACTTTTTTATTTATATTATGCCATATATATTAAGAGACGTTATAAATATAAGGCTTCCATATATGTCAAATCTCTCTTCACTTATATATTGCCACAAAAAGCTTTAAAAATCAATCATTCAATATATTTTTATTTTCCTTTAGAAAAACTTATTTGATATATTTATATTAAAGGCAAGCTAAATTGAGTGCAGAATGGCTAGTACTAGTCGGGATAAGGGCAAGAAGCCAATCATAGAAGAGAACCCGAAAAAGCTCGCAATTGTAGAGGTGACACACATCAATTTAACAGTAAAGGGACAGCGTGGTAATGAACAAACATTCAGGATCAAGCGTACCACCAATCTCAAGAAGCTCATGGATGCCTATTGTTATCGTCACTCTGAAAATGTCAATGCTGTTGTATTTCTCTATGAAGGTCGTAGGCTTCGTGGTGAAGAAACACCAGAAAGTTTGAAAATGGAAGATGGAGATGAAATTGATGCTATGCTCCACCAAACTGGTGGAAATCTAATATACTATGCTTAGAGCATGATAATAGCTCTATATAGATCTTATAATTTTAAATGTGGCATGAAGTTGAATAGATTATAAATGGTTGTACTCTTCTTTGAATCCAATGTTAGTTAATTATCTGAGTGATTATCTAAATTAAATTACCTCCATTATGGTTTTTTTTTTTTTAAGAGCTTATAAATTGAGAGAGAAATTGTAGCACAAGTCAGCAACATAATATAGATTAAGAAGAAATAAATTGGATTGCCACTTAGAAGAGATGGAAAGAGATATCATGAGCTTATTCATTGAAGAAGCAAGAATAAGTACTTTTCTTCTTCTTAGAATTTCTATGGCTACTATCTTTTGGTTTGATATATTTTATTCTTCAAGACTAGCTTCAAACTTCATTGTTAGTATTTAAATTTTAATATAACTTGTATTTTTACCAAAAAAAAATTTTATTAATGTAAATAGATTACAATAAACTTATGTTAGAACAAATGTTTACAATTTTTTACTATCATTCTGAAAATTATCTAAAACACACATTTTTTTAGTAATATGATGAAAACTGGCTAAATATATTTGATCAAAAAAGAATTTTTACTACTAGTTCACTGTAGCATAAAAGAAATTATTACCAATATTATAAAAAATTTGTGCCATGTAATCATTTAAGCATGCATGAATATAATTTTATTTTTTTCAAAATTGGGAATTAGATTTATCACTCCTAGGTGGAATAAAATATTGTATCCACCACCTCTCCTCTATACTTTTACAATTACATCATAAAATTTTATCTAGGCCTATTAGCACCAATAATTAAGGTGGAAATTTTTACGATTTTGATATTGTGGATGATTTCTCTACGTGTACTTGAGTATTATTTCTACGAAAGAAAAATGATGTATTAATCATTTCAGAAAATCTATAACGAACATTTTGTCACAACCTGACTCGATATAACCTATCAACATATAGAATATGTCATAACATGTCAGATAGTAACATGAAAGAAACCCCGACACCTAATTTGAGATAATTACATAAATTCCAAAATACTTTATAGACTACAAAGCCATCAAAACATTTAAAAAATACATATATACTCATCATCAAACTCCTCATTAAGCTCAACTAACAAAATTGAGGTCTGACTCAATATTACAATATGATTAATTAACACAATCAAATTTCACGCAAAACTAGAAAGACATTTATGAAATAACAAATCGTACTCAATGACAAAGTATTTTAGATAGTATAAAGATCTTCATGCAAAGTTATTTAATTGCTTATGCTAGTTATGTTTGGTTAAAATAATGAAGAAAAAAAGATGTATTGTAAATCACAGTGTAATGCTTTTAATAGAGTAAACTTTTCCCCCATTTGATTTACGATTATTTTTTCCTCAAATAAATGCGCACACATGGACACGCACACATATATTATTTATTTATTTTTATTTAAATTTATATAGTTTTATTTTATTTGAAAAAAATTTCAATAGGTTTTTAGTGCTACATGTACAAAGAACATATGACAAATAAGAAAGTGGTATGTTAATAACATTTAGTCTCTCATTATAGTAATGGTATGATATAAACACAAATTTTATAATTTGATAACATGTCAAGAGTGACAGAGAGAATTATGGAGAGATGTTTGGATACGTACTATTTGTTGAGATCATATAAATCTAATAGGTCTGTGTATGCTTTAATATATATATTTCTTCATACATAAACTTGACTGATGTTCGCAAACAATTTATTAAAAACAATGAATTCTCCATCTCTATCTAAGAGAAATTCTGATTTAGGTGAACCTGCAAATTAGATGAAATTAAGTCCTTTATATTTCTTCAAGATCTTACTTGAAATCTTTAAGGTTTGCGAGAAGATAGTCCCCCTCAACTTTTGATACCTTAGCTTTCTAGATTTTTGGAAAGCTAAATTACTATGTATCTTCTAAGGCTTATAACATTCTAAGGTTTTGGAAAATTAGAGAAATGTATACATTTTTAAGCTTTTAGCATTCTGAGATTTTTGGTGCATTACTTTATGAGGTTTATGCTCTCTAAGCATTTTAGATAATCTTATATCTTTTTAGACTTATGCCTTTTTAGGCTTTAAATATACATATATCTTTTGATAATTTTGCCTTAAAAGATTTTTAGCATATTTGCACTTTCTAATACTTATGCCTTCTAAAATTTAGATAATCTTGTACCATCTAAGATTTTTATATGAGTGGAAATAAAATCTATCACTTTTTTTATGGAATTTTTTTAATGATGACTCTATCCACAACTAGCTTTCCATTGAGATCGTCTTATGGGTGTGTCTTCCAAGGGTTATAAGTGGAGATCATGTTAGCCACTACCCTTCTTGGGGTCTTTTTACAAAAATTACGACTACTATTACCTACCCATTTAGGCTACCACATGGGCCTGCCTTATAATGGTTTCTATCATAAGAAAATTTATTTATAAAAAATAATATGTTTTTGATAATTTAGACATATACTTATTTGAAAGATATATCTTTATCTTCTATAGAAGTCATCATAAAAATTTTAATAAGATGAGAAGCTCAAGTTCTTTAAGTAGCTTTAATGACAAAATCTTTTAGTATATAAGGGTTGGCACTCCTATCAATAATTTTGATAATTTCCTTGCCACACTCTTTTGATCTCCTTTATCTTGAGGATGACAATCTATTAAATAATATCTTAAATTTCATAAGTGAATTAGATGTTCAGCCTCTTCTTTTAAGTAAAAATGTTTTTTTTTTTAAATGCCTTCTTGAACAATGGAAGTGATAATATTAAGACTGATATATGTCATTTGGTTTCGTTTTAGTTTTTTTTTTTTTTTTTTTTTTTTTTTTTTTTTTTTTTTTTTTTTTTTTTTGCTATCTCAAAAAATGTTAGCCATAAGGTATAATTAGGTGACACGACTGAATTTAGTGATAATGACATATATCTTCTCTTGATTGCTCCTTTTTTTTTTCAATAAGGAGGTCGATCAATTTCTTATTGTGAACTCTTACACTTGCTTGAAGAATATTTGAATTACGTTCGATGAGTAATAATGGCCTCATGAATAGTTATTCTACTAAAAATCAAAGAATAAGATCAGTCAAGGAGTGGACTATCTCTCACATCTATGTGAAATAAATGGTCTAAGCTAAAGTCCTAGAAGAAAAACACATCAAGGTAACTCTTTATCAACCTAGGATTTCGAAAGCTTCATAAGAGAATCTTTAAAAATAATCTTTAAGGGTCCCTCCCTCATTTTAACTAATAAAAAAAGGTAGGAGTCTTTTATGATCTTTTAATGGGCAATAATTTGTTGAACAAAAAGCCTGACTAGATCAATAAAGTATGAATATTTCTATCCCAAGGAGAGTAGGATCATGTGCAAATTTTTCCTCTAAGAGTTGTGGGAAAGACCTGGTAGTTGACCACATCCAAAGCAAGTTCAATGTACATGATGGTCCTATAGCGGTCGATTGCTCATAAGGGTTAAAGTCACATCATATGGGTTAATGATAAGAAACATAAACCCCATTGGAATAGGATGTTGGAAAATTATATCAATTAGGGGTGAAAATTCTTGAATCTTTTGATGACAAAAATATTGGCCCCTTTCCTCAAAGGGGATTTCTATTGAACCAGTTGACATTTCTCATCTCTTATAATATTATAAGGGACATTAATAAAGTGATGTTGATTTAAGTCATGTAAGGCCATTGGAGAATTACTAATTAGCTAAGCAATTCTTTAAGGATTTGTTGCACTAACAGTGTCTAAGAGACCTTAATAAGCTCTAGTGGATGGAAAGCTACAACATTTAGAGGCACTACTTAAGGTCATCAAATTGATTATCCTCAAATTATTACTTATTTTGTGATCAAATTTTTCCATCATATTGTGATGATGCTCTTTTTAGTCTAGCAGTAACTAAAAGTTGCAGGATTTGAACTTGAAATTTTTAATCCCTAAGCATTCAATCTTCTAAAATGATACCAAGGTGGATTTCACCACTTATATTATGTTGTTAATGGAGAAATTGATTATCAGTCAATGAAAAAAATGTTATGAGTAATTTTCCAAAAGTGGCACCAAACCATTTATATGCTAGCAATATATGATGATATAGTATTTAATATCTTCATTTTATACAAATACTAAGCACATAGAGATAAAAATTTGTAAGAGACACTAATTATTTTTACATGAAAAATCAAAAAGGGAAAAAACTGTGGGGTCAACCTAGTTGAGTAAATTTATTAAATAATGGAAGATAGAAGAATCATCTTCTTCTCACAATTAAATAAATACATTAAATAATGTAAGATAAAAGAATCCTCCCTTCCTCATAATTAAACAAATCCACTAATTAATGGAAAATAGAATAATCCTTCCTTCTTTAAAATTAAAGAATATGTGATTATACACAGTTGAAAATATTTTTTAAATTCTTAGTACAAATATTACAAAAATTGGGTGTCCGCATATAAACAATTTAAGTCCAATAATAAGGCTCCATGATAATGGTCAAGCAATAATAGTTGAATAATAAAAGTTTGATTATGACGGCGGCAATTTGTTGATGTTGGTCATTGACGGTGATCATTGAAAAATATGATAAAATTATTTAGCTATTTTAGCTCTCAAATCTCTCCTCCTATATAAAAAGATACCCTTTGATAGCCTTTTTGAGAATAACTTTTTGGTAAATTTGGTTGAAATAAATAACACTACATCGAATGGTTCATATTGATCCTCTTGATCATAGCTATTTATCTAATATTTGAATGCTTAATGATGCCAAAATTAAAATTCTTGGGCTCCTTAGATTTGTCTCATTGAACCACTTGATTTGACTACATAAGCACACAAGATTTAAGAGATTGTTTGGTACTTTAATTAATGTTCACCTTGATCTATTGGTTGGGAGCTTTGGCTACTACCAACTAATAGGTCTTGAATTTGAAGCTTACGTATGTGATGTGTGTGTGAGTTTGCCTTAATTAGCTCAAAAGTCCAAAAAAAAAATTATTATTTTGTTGAAATTGAAATTCAAATGATATTGAAATTAATTTTGAAATTTTCCAATTTAAACATCACCACAAGATTTTTGGAGATATATCATTTATACTATTCAAATTATCTTATAAATATTTGATGAAAAATGAAAAGTTTACCACCTTAAATGCCAAAAAATATTTGGTGTCACTCAACATAATACAAATTGCTATATACATATATATGTGCCAAACATAAAATATCAGAAAGTTAGATAATATATTTTGTAATAGAAAAGAGATTAACAAAATTATAGATTTCATGAAGAGTGTCGTCATTGTCGGAGTCAAATTTTTTCATGTAAATAGTTCATCACAACATAAAGAGCCAAAACATAGTGAATAGGATCACACTTAAGCTGAAATTTTTCTCAATTATTGCTTGTATTCTAACATTAGTGGAGCTTAAGGTTTATCAAATCCTACTTGCAAAGAGTTATGCTAAAGAAATTAAAACAATAAAGTTTTTAGTTGTTTATCTTATTTACTTTTCATTAAATTATGTATATATATAATCATCTTAATTTTGTACTCTTATACTATTTAAGGATTTGTTTGGAATGAATACAGCTTTTTGTAAAGTTTATTGTAAAATTATTATGGGAAAAATAACTTTTGTGAAACGTGCTATAAAAAGCAGCTTTCAAGTACAAAAAATTCTACAAAACATGGAGAAAATAGTAGCCAAACGGAGCAGGATGAAAATTGTCTCAAACATGCCCTTACTCTTCTAAATGTACTAAGTAAATTATCATTGTGCTTTTCAAACATATGTGACCCAGCTGATATTTGAAGAATTTACCATCCTTAATTGCATATGAATGATATAACGCTCATAAATGGATTATCAATTTTATTCCTATTCTAAATCATAACATTTTGGTGTTCTTAAGGCAAATGTTCTAAATGGGAAATCTCTTCTAAGGGATTGCCCTAATTAAGTGTGTTATTTAGAGGTGAGTTTCCCAATTAGGTGTATTCTTCTGATGTAAGTGTTGTTAAAGTTGGAAAGTATGCATTAGGTGAATCTCCCGTGGCAAGGGAAAGTGGCCTCTATAATATTCATCATCCAAAATCCAGGTAATTTTTAATTAATGATCATTAATTATGAGTCTTAAAATATTTAATGGGACTTGAATGAACCAAGAATTGGGGTTGGAAAAGGGGAAATCCAAAATTGGGAATTTGTTCTGCAAGCGCTACTGCACCAAGCTTACTTGTGCTCCTACTTTGAGCACTTGGGTAAATTGACAAAAAAAATGTTTGGGCATGCGCTGCAACACTGGGGAAGCACAAGAGCGGTATTGGGTCTCAGGTGAGGATATTTTGGGTAAATCTGGAAGATTTTTTGGGGGTGCTGCAGTGTTGGGGAGGTGAATGTTATGGCATTAGGTCAAGTTAGTGGATTTTAAATATTAAAGTATCTAAAACTATTCAGCCATTCTTATTTCAACCTAGCCTTGATGGAGAAGAAGAGATGAGGAGGAGAAGAATAAATAAAAAGAGCATAGAGAAGATTTGGAGGTCGAAACAAAAAAATTCGTCTGTCGAGTCTGTTCAGAATATTATAGAGCTCGAGGTAGCTCCTAAATCCTTCTCTTATTTCAATTCAATAATTTTATAAAAAAACATGACTGAAAATGTGTTTTTCCTAGGTTTTATGAGGTTTTCACCCTGTGATTCTTAATATGTTATTGCATTCCTTATTATGAATATTTTGCCTATATAAAATTGATTCATTTGATTTTTCCTACACAAATTTTAGTGTATATTATTGAATTGAAATTTTATGGCAAATTCAGTAGTTAAATAAAAGTCTTAAAAATTTCATGTAAATGTTTCTCTAAAATTAGGAATTTAAAAGAGAAATTTTAAAAAGTATTATATTTTACAAATAATGTGGTTTTTACTGACAATTCATGTATTTTTTTAATACTTCATTGGTCATCTAAATTAATTAATGGTACATTATATTTGCATTATGCATTACATGGCATTGGTGATATTTTAACATATAATAAAGTGCACTCTTTGTTATGTTATAAGGGCCATAAATATACTCTCATAGCCCAATCTTCCTAATACATATGTGGGAGGGATTATTGCCCTATTTGCTGAAAGCAAATGTATTTAAAATATTAATGACATCACACACAAACATACATGCGTGCATGCATGTGCATACACACACATGCACATATAGGGGCATAAATTTACTATGATACTTGCTTGTATATTTACTTAAATAGGATGATATAATTAAAATATATAAGGATCAACTGTTTCCTTAAGAGTGCTACGACGCTAATATGGAAAATATGACACTGAGCTTTCTAGTAAATTATTAGAAAAATAGGCTCTTGGCAGAGTTGTGGTGTTGTCCATATAGGACTGTGGTGCTGTCCTCTCTACGAGCTTGGGAGAGAGGCGACGTTGGGAAACAGTCCACTATGGTGTTAAGGTCTCAAGTTTGGAGGATGAGAAATCCTTAGAAGCGTTATGATGCAAGGTAAGGCAACACCCTAACACTATCCACAAAATTTTATTTTTATATAAATAACCCAAACCACCTTCCCTTATCTCATCCCATACCCTCACTTCCACTATCAATTTTATAGAGCAGGAGCCAGGGGAGAGGAGAGGAGAAAGGATAAAGAGGGGAAGGAGGAGAAAGAACGTCCATCTCAAGCTATTATTCACCATCTTGCTAGTTACGGAAGTTGTTCATCTCATGGTAGGTGACAATAACCCTGCTTTTATTTTCAGCGATCACAAATCTATTTAAAATATAATGTCTTGGGATTTAGCAAACTTCCACAACGTAACTTTTGATATGTAGCAAATATCGTCATTCTGAACAAGTTGATATAATCATCTTGATACATGTGTGTGTGTGTGTGTGTGTGTGTGTGTGTGTGTGTGTGTGTGTGTGTGTGTGTGTGTGTGTGTGTGTGTGTGTGTGTGGAAGTTTGCTACACATGCATGCACACACACACATACATGCACACAAAACTTTTAGCAATTAATAACATCTCCATAATTATCTCTACTTATTTTATCATGCAATCAATGTCTTCTCAATTCTACCAACAACTCTTGGCATGTTATTAAATTCTAATATTTTTTATTTATATTATGCCATTTCTTTTAAGATTCCTTATAAATATAAGGCTTCCTTCTATGTCAAATCTCTCATCTACATATATATTGCCACTAAAACCTATTAAAAATTCATCATTCTATATATTATTATTTTCCTTTAGAAAAACTTTATTGAAATATTTTTATTAAAGGCAAGCAACATCTAGTGCAAAATGGCTAGTACTAGTCGGAATAAGGGCAAGAAGCCAGTCACGAAGGAGACCCCAAAAAGGCTCGAGACAATCGTAGAGGAGCCACACATCAATTTAAAGGTAAAGGGACAACACGGTAATGAACAAACATTCAGGATCAAGCGTACCACCAATCTCAAGAAGCTCATGGATGCATACTGTTATCGTCAGTCTGAAAATGTCAATGCTATTGTCTTTCTCTATGATGGTCGTAGGCTTCGCGGTGAAGAGACACCAGATAGTTTGAAAATGGAAGATGGAGATGAAATCGATGCTATGCTCCACCAAACTGGTGGAAATCCAATAAACTATGCTTAGGGCATGGTAATAGCTCCTTAAAGTACCAAATTTTTATAGAACTTATAATTTTAAATGTGGCATGAATTTGAATATATTATAAATGGTTGTACTCTTCTTTGAATCCAATGTTAGCTAATTATCTGAATGATTATCTAAATTAAATTACCTCCTTTATGTTTTTTTTTTTTTAAGAGCTTATAAATTGAGAGAGAAATTGTAGCACAAGTCAACAACATAAGATAGATTAAGAAGAAATAAAGTAGATTGCCAGTTAGAAGAGATGAAAAGATATATCATGAGCTTATTCATAGAAGAAGCAAGAATAAGTACTTTTCTTCTTCTTAGAATTTCAATGGCTTCTATCTTTTGGTTTGATATATTTTCTTCTTAAAGACTAGCTTCAAACTTCATTGTTAGTATTTAAATTTTAATATAACTTGTATTTTTACCAAAAAAATAATGTATTTTTAATAGATTACAATAAACTTATATTAGAACAAATGTTTACAATTTTTACTAATATTCTGAAAATATCTCAAAATACATTTTTTTTTTAGTAATATGATGAAAATTGGCTAAATATATGTGATCAAAATAGAATTTTTACTACTACTTGATTCATTGTAGCATATAAAAGAAATTATTACCAATATTATAAAAACTTTCGTGCTATGTAATCATTTAAGCATGCATGAATATAATGTTATTTTTTCAAAATTGGGAATTAGATTTATCACTCCTAGGTGGAATAAAATATTGTGTCCACCACCTCTATACTTTTACGGTTACATCATATAATTTTATTTAGGCCTATTAGCACCACTAGTTAAGGTGGAAAATTGTATGATTTTGTTATTGTGGATGATTTCTTTACATGTACTTGAGTATTATTTCTACGAAAGCAAAATGATGCATTTGAAAATTTTAGAAAATTTATAACGTACATTCTGTCACAACCCTGATCTGATATAGCCCACCAACAGAACATGTCATAATATGTCAGATAGTAACATGATAGAAATCCCAAAACCTAATTTGAAATAATTACATAAATTCCAAAATAATTTCTAGACTATGAAGCCACCAAAACATTAAAAAAATACATGAGTACTCATCATCAAGCTCCTCATTAAGATCGACTATTAAAATTGAGGTATGAGTCAATAATACAACCTGATTAATTAACACAATCAAATTTCACACAAAACTAACTTGGAAAGTTAAAAGAAAAAAAAAATTCACGCAAAACTAGCAAGACATTTATGGAATAAAAAATCGTACTCAATGACAAAGTATTTCACATAGTATAAAGATCTTCATGCAAAGTTATTTAATTGCATAAGTTAGATATGTTTGGTTAAAATAATAAAGTAAAATAAATGTATTGTATATCACAGTGTACTACTTTTAATAGAGTAAAACATTCCCCCAATTGATTTGTGATTATTTTTTTCTCAAATACATGTGCACGCATGGACACACACAAACATATATTATTTATTTATTTTTATTTAGATTTATATAGTTTTATTTTACTTGAATAAATTTTCAAAAGACTTTTGATGCTACATGTATAGAGAAGATACGACAAATAAGGAAGTTATATGTTGATAACATTTTGTTTCTCCTTGTAGGTATGGTATAATGTAAACACAAATTATTATAATTTGATAACATGCCAAGAGTGACAAAGAGAATTATGTAGAGATGTTATTGGCTATTGAACTTTATATTTGATGATGAGGCATTGGTGTGCGTATGTTTATGTTTGTATGTGAGTGCATGCATGTGTGTGTATATTTGTGAATTGAATTTAATAGGGATACATGTTAAGGAATATCAAGCAACACCTTCAGTGATCAATAACATCTCCATAATTCTACTGCTACTCTTGCCAATATTATCGATATCTCCATCATTCTCACCACTACACTTGGAATGTTATTAAATATGATAATTTATGTTTATAGTAAATCATAAATTTTGGTTAATAGCGGTGTGTATTAAGGAATGTCAACCAATGCCTCATTCCTACATAAAGTTCATCAATAAATAACATCTCTATAGTACTTTGTTACTCTTGACACATTGTCAATGTCTAAATTATTCTCCATGCTACTTTTGGCATGTTATTAAATAGAATAATTAGTGTTTGCAGTATACAATAATTGCTAGGAGTAACTTTATCAATAAATATCTTAAGTATTCGATCTTTGTGTGGATATTAGTAGCACCAAAAACTTCTTAGAAATTTATTCAAAAAAATATATTCAACATTTAATCAATTGTTATATTTCTTCTTAAAAACATACAAAATAAGATGAAGAATAATATTTGGTCAAATCAATCTTATTGGTTGTGGAGAGAAACCTTAGATCTAATCCTAACCCTAGAGAAATAATTTGAGAAGAACCTATAAAACCCTTTATTTTGGTAGTAGAAGAAATTTAAAAATTGAACCTATCGTCAGAGGTCGACTAAATTGGGTGAAGAATGCGTGAGCAATGTTCAAGATTAGGACAAGAAGTCATGCCATATGCCACATGTCATTTTGACGATCAAGGGTCAATATGGGAATGCACAATTTTACAAGATCAAATGCAACACCCAACTCAAGAAGCTTATGGATACCATTGTACTCACAACTATATAGAATTTGGCACTACTGCCTTTCTCTTTAAAGACTAGGCTTATGGTTAAAAAACACCGAATGAGTTAGGAATAAAAGATGGAGATGAAATTAATGTTATGCTCCACCAAACTGGTGAAGTATGATAAATTTTCCATAGGAGATGGAAGTATATTTTTATAATATCAAATTGTTGCTAAACTTTTGTTTTTCACTTGTTAGTTGAAACTATAGCATTAAGTTGGGTAAGTCTAAGCAGGTGTATGCACTTTGAATCCAAAGTTAGATTATTATTGGAATGATTATCTAAATTTATTTTTTTGTAAAGATGCTTCAACTTAAGAGAGAATTAGATAAGAAAGATGAAGAAGGGGATTTTATGCTTGGAAAATGAGAAAGAGAGCTGATATTGTTCATTTAAGGAGGATTTTTTTTTTTTAGATTTTCATTCTCCACTTTGCACTTATGGCTTATATCTTTTAGTATACTATTTTTGTTACCTTAAATCAAACTTGAGACTTGTTTATTTTTATCAAGCAGGCAAATAAGCTTTTATACATTGGGAAGATCTTAGTTGATAGTAGGATGTATAGTTTTTTTTATGGATTGTTTGTGCCTTTTGAACTATTTGTGGATTCCTCATGAACTTGGAGGCAATCTCTTCCCTAAGGGCAGTCATAAGATAATCTAATTCAAATTTATAATGGCAGAAGTTTATGTTTGTGACCTTATCTTTTTTTTTATCTTTAAGAGCCCTTTAATCCTATTGCATTATTGCGGCAGTTGAAGGATTATAGGGTACTTAGTAAGATTTTTGAGGCATCAATGATGTTATAATTATGTTTTTAATTAGGAGTTGCTCTTCATTTTAGAATATATGGAAGAATTGATGGTATTTAATATTTCAAAAACCTAAATAAGAAGAAAGGGTTTGGTAGATTGATTTATATTATACATTCATATATGAGGACAATTGATTCAAGCATTCATTATTTTACTTAATGATTCAAGCATAGATAATAGATAGATCAAAAATCTATGAGACAGAAAATTTATTTAAACAAGTGGAATGATATCTAATTGATTTGGGGAAGCTACTTTAGGGAGGGTTAAGCTCTCAAATGTGAGAATGCAATCCACACAAGAATAATGGAGGATTCATTACAAAATATCAAAGTTTGTAGACCATTTTGGAAAGTTCATAGCATAACATTTAACTAACATATATTGTTTCAAAATAATTGTGGTGATATTCTCAATACAGTTAAATTTTAAGAGGATGTGTTTTGGATTAAGTAAATATATAGAGATATGTCTCCAGAGCAACAATAGCATCAAAGCGATTAGCGAGTAATCCATATCTCTCTATCAGGTCACTTAGGTGAATTTTCTCATATTCTCCAAAAGTTGTAGCTCAATACATTCAGTTTGCTTTGACTTATCAAGTTGCAAATCAAGTGCCATGTTCTTCAATGCTTCAAAATCATTAATGTGAGGATTCATATCATCATCAACATGAGATTTTGAAGTTGAAGTTTATCTTTGAGGATAATATTAACCTTAGACAACTTCTCATGTTTAAAGATTGCATGAAATGAGTATCAATGACATGGAAGGTCTAAACAAATGGTATCTGAATAGGGATAATTATTATGTGCGGACACCGAACTGTCCGAAGGCCAATCAGAACGTGCGACGTCACCCGGTACACAGCAGTTCCTAGCACCGGTATCGAGCAAAAACATGACATGGCACGCTCTGGTTGGCCTCCAGACGGCGTCCGGTGTCCGCACAAAATTTTTTTCCTAAATGGGAGACATAAGAATAGTATATTCACTTAATATCTTTGTCACCTCTTTCTAGCATGAACTCAATAATGAAAAGCTACTACTAACCTCCTTAATTGGGAGAGATATATCAAGAAATTCCTACTAGTAGGTACCAAGATAGAAATTTTATTCTTGTTATTCTTCCAAAATACAAGAGAATAAAAAAAAACTATATGTACATTCAAATATATTAAAAGTTTGGTTCAAAACAAGCTTTCATGGATTTATTTAACGTTGTTATATGTTCTAAAACAAGCTTCATGGATTTAAAATAAAGAGCATCCTATTCTTCATTTCATCATGCATTTGCACATCAGCTCTGAAACATTCTTCATGCTTTTTTCGGAATAGCATCTGCAACGTTATGGATTCGGCACTTTGCAGAGAATAATAAGTACAAAACGCTTTAGTTAATCAATCAACTGCTGATATGCACAAAATATGCGTGCTGGATAGCATTCAGAACTGCATAGCCCTTCATCTGATCTATTTTATCTGTTCAGCATTGCATTCTCTTTGCGGTATGTGCTGTCACCTCTTCATCAATGAAAGAACAAGTCAAACAGCATCATCATGAATTACCTAAGCTTTCATTGATTTCGGTTAAGATACTAAGACTTTATTTGAGAATTTTTTATTATTTTTTGAAGCAGCTTTTTAGTGTAGAAATTTCTTGAACTAAATTTTTGTACTAAAAAGTTGTTATATGAAGCAATAAGAAAACTGCTCCAAACAAAGTCTAATATGTGTATGAATAATTATTAAGAGAAACTAACTCAAATGTTTTTGTTTGTGACACTTTAAGTAATGTAATCAAGTAAGATCACGATTGATCGTTGTTTGTGTTGCGTCCTAGAACATTCGCAGTGATAGAGAAAGTCAGAATATTTGCGGTGGTAGAGAAAAATAAAGTAAACGTCTTAGATTTGTACAAAGATCGAACACATAATCAGATAAAAAAGGGTATAGTGTTCATAAGAGACACCAAAGTTTTTTACGTGGAAACCCCTGAAATAGGGGAAAATCACGGGATCTGACTCAGTTTGAATGAATCCACTAGTGTTTCCAGTCGATTACAAATGAGGCCCTTCCTTGAGGGAAGACCATCGTTTGATGTATCTACATCATAAAAAAAGCATTACATGATGAGAATTGGAAGAATCAGTATTGGCATGTTTGTTTAGTCGGTCGGACCATATCTTTGCGGCCGACAGAGGTCAAAAAGATTGTAGTCATGCGACGGTGGTTGAAAGGACAATTGTCTGCGGGAGACGAAGGTCAGAAGGATTATTATCCGGCGATGGAGGTTGGAAGGACCATAGTCGATGGGCGACGAAAGTCGAGAAGACTGTACTCTTGTGAAAAAGGTTGGAAGGACTGTTGTCTGGCGATGGATGTTGAAAGGCTTGTAATCGACAGGCGACAAAGGTCAAAAAGATTGTTGTCTGGCAAAAGAGGTAAGGAGGATCATAGTCTGGCAATGGAGGTTGGAAGGACCTTAGTCTGGCAATGAAGGTCATAGGGACTATAGTCAATGGGCGAAGGAAGTCGGAAAAACTGTAGTCAATGGGCGATAGAGGTCAGAAAGACTGTTGTCTAGCAACGGAGGTTGGAGGAACCAACAACAGTCTATGGCTGGGCATAAATCCAATTTAAGTTGGTGGCCGAGTGTAAATCTGGCAATAATGTATGGAAGGGTGGAAGTCCGATGATAATCAGTGGTCAAACAGAAGTCTGGCATTAGTCGGTGGTCGGATGAAAGTCTGAAGATAGTTCAGTGACGCTTGGTGGTTCGATGGAGGTCGAGGAGGAGTCTAGTGGTAAGAGAACTCTAATTTCTCTCTCTTCTCTTCCTTTTCTTCCTTACTTTCATTCCTACTTCCTCTCCCTCAACATGAGGAATGAGGGGTCTAATTATAATTTTCTTATATTAGCATGGCCAGTAAATAAAGAGGATATCAAGGGCATGTTGGGAGTGTTTTGAATGGATGGCCGATATCGACTCCTTTGATCATGTAATGATATCATAATTCAATGATCTTAGGCTCATTGGATTTGTCTCATTGAGCCGCTCAATTCGACCATAAGCATGTCACATTTGAAAACCATTTGGTCATCCAATTTATAGTTTGAACCTTTCAAATGAGCTTCAGGTCTTCGATTTGGTCCCATTTGGGTTCGGACTCAGTCGAATTTATTGTCGTTGAGTTCATTTTTTAGAGACATTCAGTTCGACTATAATTTTGCTAAAAATTGGAGTTCAGATTATCCTAGATTTAATTTCAAAATTTTCAACTTGATTTTGCCTCGAGATTCGTGCCCAATCAAGATTATTTTTCAATGATATATCAGTTGCCCCCCCCCCCCCCCTATTTTCTAACATTAAAGCTCTAGAAATCATAGTTCAGCAATAAACCGTGAATGCAACGACACCCTTACAGTCAACAACCATTCAATGTCAAGCAAACACATTGATCCCCTGCAAGCAAAGGTGGTTGATATGCAGCAAATACATGTACCTACGAGCTGTTGTAGAAGACCCGTCATGTATACAATGTGTTATCTACAAGCAAATACAAAAAGAACTGTGATAAATGTGAGCACCTACGAGCTACTATAAGAGATTCATCATAGCACGATAGCTCATCTGCAAGAAGCAACGGGCAACTCGTAGCGCAACACTGCGACTCACCTACAAACAATATTGAAAGATTTGGCTTAACAGTTCATCTATATGGAATAGCTGGTGACTCTTGAATACCTAGCGCTATACTATAAGTGGTGTTAAACAAAGCTTGCATCACGTGATAGTTTATCTCCATAAAATAGCAAATAATTAGCAACACGATGTTATGGTTCACATGTAAGAAGAAGCAGTGAATCAGTAGTAAAAACTGCAAGCCACTGATAAATTGAGGTAGTAAACTTGTAGAGCCAGACTATCACACCATATGTTAGCTTATTTGTAAGTGACAAATAGGAGGCCCCTGATGCACTGCACAGCATATCTGGCGATAGAAATATACTCCTCTATGCTGAATAATGAAGAAAATGATAGCTTACATAAGACAAAATGAGCAAAATAGCACTGTTGATGTGCAACAAATGAAAATCAACGCATTATTAAATTACACCATCGGACCACAACATGCATATAAGCGAACAGAAGGCATTCATTGGCTCTTTAAGGAAGCTCGTGTATCTTTCAAATTATCACCACTTTCCAACAACAGTTTAGTATTGTACGAAAGCCTGCCTACAATAAGCAACAGACAACCCATAGCGCAGTGCCACACCACCGGATCTGCAACTTTCAAACAAGCAGACATAAGGTGCTCACAAGCCCCCTTAGGGAAACTTGTGCATCTTCTAAATGACAATTCCTTGCATAATTAAGTATATTCAAATATTGCAAAATTACCTTCATATGAAATGCGCATTGATGCATTCGTACTATGCATATACACGCTCCAAAATACAAAATACATCATGTAAGCATATTATCCAACATGTAAAATATATCACATAGTGGAAGTGCACTACAGTGACTTGCAAATGCATCATAAACTATTATCATGCATTAACTACTACATAGTCTGTCCAACACATCATGCAATGTGCAAATACAAAATACCAACATACATGCATATATGCAAAATACACAAGTACATACGTAAGCATGTTAAGATGTAGATGAAAATATAAGTGTATATGTGAGTATGCAAATATGTTATATATACCCATTGCTTTGCATACATATAACCACGATACAAACACTTCTTGCAAAATGTATTTAAAGGTTTATACCCACATAGGCCCCGACGAGATTGATCTACGCAAGCACATAATGCCTCATGATGTTGTGCGGGTCAAGAAATCTATTTTAGTTCAAGCATTATCCTCTGTCAATAAATAGATAGAGTTGATACAACTGGAATCGTCGAACAAATATACAATCGTAGCACCAACCGGAGCATTTATTTTGGACGTTCATATTAGGCCATCAAGGTCTATTACAAGAAAGATTCATTAATAAAGTCATAAATCCATTAACGAACTTGATCCTTTGTCGGCAAGTAAATAAAGTCGACAAGGTCCGACCAAAAAAATAAGATTACCCATAATCGTCATGATGATGACCGTGTTGACAGAAAGTCTCAACTAAAGCGGATCCCAAACATTCAATATTCCTTCAAATTCCCATAAAATACATTCAATTGACTTTAAAATATTCATGAACGATATTAATGTTTAAAATTAAAATAAAATATCAAAATACATAAAGCAAAATACACATCCACCCTCCGCAGCAATTTGTCGAGGTTGACAAATTTGAAAAGCACTTCAGCTCACAAATATAAATATCTAGTCTAGAATATCACTCAGATTTATTCTCAAATCATCTCTTATCAATAATGACATTGCACATTTCCTCTAATCAATGGTTTCACAGCAAAATGGCACCACATGTAAACGGTTATGATCGGGTATTTTTGTCGCTAAATGTCACCATTAAATTATGATCATGGTCAAAGCCCTATTTTCTCAATGGCATTAAATCTTTAAGTAATGAATCAATAGAATATGACCAATAGGGCACAAAACCATTTGCCAGCTTAGATGGACTAAAATCTGTCCCCTTAGATAAATATTCACACCATGTCTACAAGGTACCCTTGGATAAAGCAACTCATTGCTACTGACAAGGATCCTATGTCAAGTTGGGTCGACTACCTCCTCTAACTAAGTAAACTATGGAACATGATGAACCGGGATGACGAAACCTTGGGATTTGATCGGGCCTATCATCATTCCCCCCAGCATCAACTTTAAGTGCAAGGTGGTGAATTTCTAATATTAAATTTTAAATGCCTAAACATATTACTATTATACACCATGTACTACGTACATGTTTAATAACTAGCCTTAATCGAAAGTTCTCTCTCGTTATCAAGAGGGATAATTAAATATTGGGGTTTGTGCCTATAGGAATCATAAACTCAGATCATAAATTCCTCGCAAAATGAGGACAAAATCTCTAAGTAGTGTCTTATTTAAAATCAAATCTGTCTTTTGAAAATTTGTCTTGGAACATCTTCGTTAAAACTCTCCTCGACGCCCACGAAAGAGAAAGGGCCGCGCAGAGAGGCCTGGGCATCAATTTTTGGAGCCCACAACAAAGCAAGATATTGAAACAAATGGAGAATTTTTAATGATAATGGTATCAAAGGGGGTCGAAATTAGCCTAATAAACCAGTGATCAAATTCTCTAACGATTCAAAATTTTAATGGATCAATTTGATTTTTCAAATATAAACATATTTTTTAACTGCTTATTATGACATCGAATGTCCCTTAACAGAAACTCTCATTTAATATTAACATAAAAGAAATAACTCTGCATACTTTTTTAATATCCAAAAACCAATTCCATAAACAGATCATCATAATTATAGTAAGTATTACCATAATTTTCTTCTGGTTTGCATCCTTCAAACTCAAACTTCATCTTTGATGCCTTTTTCAATACAGCATCATCAACATCCAATCCTCTGCACCTTGAAACATTAACCTCCTCCAATTCCTTACATCCTTCCAAAATCATCAGCAAATCATTTTTTCTCAGAAATGATGCACTCATCAACAAACACTTCAACTTTGGCAAGCATCTGATTATTGCCTGTGCATCCTTTCCATTGAAGAAGCCACAGAGGTTAAGCTCACTGAAGTTTGGGCAGTAGAGCTTGATTTGCTCAAGCATTTGAAGGAATGAAATTGGCTTCCATGTCATTTCTAATGTTTCCATTTCCTTCCACTTGCATATCAGCTCAGGGAGTTGCTTGTCATCATTCCATAAAAGTGTAGGTAGAGAAAGTACCTTTAATTTTGCGCACCTGAAAGTCAAGTAATTTAAGTTTTGCAGAATTTGTCAGTAATGGACTCTGCAACAATTGCAATTAAAAACTTGAAAAGCTTGGAACAAGAGAGAAAATTTGTTGGAAGCTTCTATCTGTTTTAAATTTAGCTCTTGTTATCAAAACACTTCTCTTTTGATTTGATTTTTGTTGTGCTAAACACAAAAATGTATCTTGCAACGCCATAAAATTGTATTGCAGCTCCTAAAAAAGTTGTATTCTAAGTTCAAATTTGCTCCTAATATCCTTCTCCCAAGTTCTCTGTAATGAACTTAACTCTGGTTTGAATTGTTTATTACTTAATAGGCATCTCGGTGTTCAGATAGGTAATATACGTTGGTATGTACCAATCAATTCAAAAGCTTAAATAGTTTAGGGACTATTTTTCACGCTCATCTGCCCCTTATAATTTTTTTCAATCAAAACAGCATATAGGAAAAAGATTCAAACTAAAGGTATTTCATACTTAATGGAAATCAAAACCAAATCTTGCTGCAACGAAGCACCAAGCAAGGATGGAATTCGAAGCTCGATGACAGATCCATGGCTTTTTGCGATGCAGAACTTCAAGAAAGATGAGAAGGAGAAGCTCTGCAACTGATACAATTGTTTGAACCTTGCTATGAATTTGCTCTTTGTGGAGAAATCTAACTCCATAAAGTTAAGAACTTTCCAGCAGTCAGGATCAATGGAGGCCTTATACCATGATTTGCAAACAAAGGGGATAGCAATTGTGAGATCCTCAAATCCCAACTTGCAGAAAACAAAGATCAAGCAATCAAATGGCAAATCCTCCCATCTCCTTCCTTTCATGACTTCCTTCTACTCTCACTCTGTGGAGTTGAAATCCTATTAATAGAAGAAAATCAACAGTGCACTATGTTGTTTCGGGCTTCATGATAAACAATCGACAGTCCAGATTGGACGAGAAGAAGATGCATTTGACAGATGCAAAAACAAATAAACCAAAGAACAAACCAAGCAAACAAGAAAAACAGCCTAAATATGATAAATTTGCAGGCCTAAATATTATTAGAAAATGCTGAAGTTGAGATTTCACTGTCATGGAAATTTCATGGAGGACTCAGCATTTTTGTATAGAGAATTTTTTATGTTGAATTAGCCGATATTTTTATGCAAAGACAAAGAAAGCTAACATAATATAAAGGATGGAGTCATCCATAAAGGTAGAATATTTATTTGCATCATTTCTGAAGTGAATGTGCTTGCAGATAGAGCATTAATTAATTTCCTCAACTTGACGCTTTCGTTTTCTTAGTTAGGTTAACTACGTTACCTTCTTTTTTTTTTATCTCAACAAGGATGACTGATGGTGCAATAGAGATTAAAGAAATGAGATACATTAACATCCACGGTGATTTTTAATAGAAAGGGGCTTCTTTTTTAGTTGACTAATAAGTGGCCAAAATACTCACTTGGAGAATAATAAAGAGAACAATAGACCCAACCTATGGAAATATAATGAGCACGGTTGCGTACTGGAATATTAGCGGCGATAGAGAGTGATATAGTTTATTAGCTTTGTACGAAGATCTAGCACACACATAGATAAGGAAGTTGGGGTATAGCGTTCATAAGATACACCAGAAATTTTCTATCGAAACTCCTAAAAAGGGGGGGAACCATGGGGCCTGACCCAGTTTGAATGAATCCACTAGTGTTTGCAATTGATTACAAATGAGATCCATCCTTGGGGGGAAGGCCTTAGCTCGATGTAATAATTATACATCATATAGAGTGCATTACATAATGGGATTTGAAAGAATCATTGTTGACATGTTCGTTTGGTTGGCAAGACCATGGTTAGTAAACGATGTAGGTTAAAAGGACCATAGTCGGACGACGGTGATCAGAATGACCGTAGTCGGGTGACGGAGGTCAGAAATATTGTAGTCAGCTGGCGACGGAGGTCAAATAGATCGTAGTCGTGCGACGATGGTCGGTAGGACCGCAATTTGTGGGTAACGGTGGTCGAAAAGACCGTAGTTAGGTGACGGTGGTCAGAAAGAGTGTAGTTTGGTGATGGTGGTCAGAAGAATTGTAGTCGAATGACAGTGGTCGAAAGGATAATAGTCGACTGTCGGTGGTGGTCAGAAAGACCATAGTCAATGACGGTGGCCATAAGTACCTTAGTTGGTGCGTGACAGAGGTCGGAAAGATTGTAGTTGTTGATGGTGGTTGAAAGGATCATAGTCGGCAAACGACGGAGGTCAGAAAAACCATAGTAGGGGATGGTGGTCGAAAGGATCATAATTTGCAAGCGATGGAGGTCAAAAAGACCATAGTTGGGTAACGGTGGTCGAAAAGACTATAGTTGGGCAATGGTGTTCAGAAGAATCATATTCAGATGACAGTGTTCGAAAGGACCATAGACAGTGGGCAGCGCACGTTAGAAAGATCGTAGTCGATGGCAGTGGTCAGAAAGACCATAGTCGATGGGAGACAAAATAAATCTGTCAATAATTGGTGGCCGGGCATAAGTTCGGCTACAAATTGTGGCCGAGTGGAAGTCCAACGATGATCGGTGGTCAGGCAGTGGTTGAGGAGAAGCATGGTTGCAAGAGATATCTCAAATTTCTCTTCCTTCTTCCTCTTCTTTCCCTTCATTTTTTTGGCCCCTTTGTAAAGAATAAGGGGTCTATTTATAGTTTTCTGGGAGTGGCATGACCAGTAAATAGAGATAAGATTAAGGGCGCATTGAGAGTGGTTCGAATGGACGACTGATATTGATTCTCTTGATCATAGACCATTTATCAAGTATTTAAGTGCCTTAATGATGTTGAAATTCCTCAATCTTAGGCTCGTTGGATTCATCTCGTCGAGCCGCTCGATTCAGCTATAAGCATGTTACATTTGAAAATCATTTGATTGTCCAATTTATGGTTTAAATCTTTCAAATGTGTTTCATGTCCTTGATTTGAACCCATTTGGGCTCAAATTGAAACAAATTTGATGTCGTTGGGTTCATCTTTTAGAGACCTTTAGTTCGGCTACAAGTTTGCTGAAATCAGAATTTAGATAGTCCCGGATTTAATTTCAAATTTTCAAATGTGAATTGGCCTCGAGATTGTGCCCAATCTGGATTTTTTTTTTTTGGGTGATATATCAAGCACAATACACAACTACGGTAGAAAACAAAAAAAAAATAAGCGCTGAGGATAACACCAAATCTACTAAATTCAGTAAAGCAGGGGCACAAAAAATCTGCTATCGAATATATGGAGTGCTAAAATCCATTTCTCTAAAAACTAGTGAGTGGAGAAGATCTTACCATATCTTTGAACTAATCTTTCTCAATAGAATGCAAAAGAAAAAAAAAAAAGCAAAACTCCTCCCTCATCAACTCCTTGTGTCATTCACAAAATACCAAAAGCTATCAAACACATTGAGTATAAGTAGTAGGATTATGACATAAATGTGTGAATTATTAAATAACATTCAATATTTAACATCATCTCTTATAGTTCTTCTTTGTATCAAATCTTCCATATCAATAAAAAACCAAGTGGATAGTCAAATATGCTCAAATCAGCAAAGTCAACTCATTCAATGCCTTGAAGGGCTTCAACAACTACACAAACCTATTAAGTTCAAGCATTTATTGAAATTATGAACAAATATCACCATGGTAACTATGTCAGCAGAATTGTGCTGTATGCATATATTTTAATAAAAATATCATTATTTTTAACATTCACTTTTATAAAATGGTGCCACATGTTGAATCCAGAATTGCCCATGAATTATACAAAATTACTTTGAGAATGCTGAGTGAACGAAAGAAAAAAATGGAGAGTGAAAAAAGAATTATAAAGTAAGAAGCATTGAGAATTTTATAAAATGTGCTCAATTATAACAAATTGTGTAAAAATATATAAATTGTGCTCACCTCTCGACCTCCTATTTATAAATTTAGGTTGGGACATGAGCAATACAAAAGAGATAATATATATAGCTATATAAAATATAAGAGAAAATATAATAATTGTATAGCTTGATCGAAAGGTCCGACTTGATGAAGACTTCTACCGTGCTCTTAAGAAGTCAATAACTTTACTGTATATTGACAGTGAAATTACTGAATAGTCAATCAATAGTTTGTCTTTAGTAGTTGACCCTCCTTCAATGGTTCTCAGTGTTGTCTTCAAAAATTGTAATATGTAGGGTCAACTGATAAGCTCTACTTGCTAACTAAGATGAATTATTTGATCATGGTCGATTGCTTGAAGAGAATTCTCTTATTTTCTAGTGAATATGAGATTGAGTAGATTGAACTAGCTTAATTTAGCATACATCCCAAAGATATGAAAAGGATTTGGTAAATGAAAAATATGAGTTTTTTAATGTCTATTTGAACTATAGCGTTTTAGCATTATGCTTTGGAGTACTCGGCGCTAGCTTAAGAGCACGGTAACACCAGAAATCATTGTCGCGGCATTTGCTTCTATGTTCTACAATAATTCTAGATTCAGTTGATAGCTTTAAGGCACTAGTGGTGGCGTTGGCACTACAATATATTTTTATATATATATATATATATATAATATATATTATATATATATATATATATATATATATATATATATATATATTATATATATATATATATATATATATCATTCCCTATCCCTCTCCTCCACTAAGGGTTGCCTTGCTCTGGAAGAAATCGAAGGAGGGAGAAGATAAGAGAAAGGAATTAGAAAGGGCTTTTTCTTCTGAGGATTTTCATAATAAGTAACTATCATCTTAATATATTTTTTGTGGGCTTTTTCTTCTGTAATTTGATATGATTTTATTATATTTTAACTATTTGAAACGTGTATGTGAATATCTCTTTGAAATGAGTAGGAAAAAGGAATACTAAAATGGGTTGAAAGTTGGTGATGTACTATACAACATCAAGCCTTTGTCCCACTTGTTACATGAATCCTTTTTCGCTATTGTGTCCGGTTAAAAGTCTCGCATCATAATAAATAACTATCATATTATAAGCTTCTACTTAACCGGGTCATGGTGATTTCTAATTCCACTGGAGCTACTCTACGAACTTTATCTCAAGCCACTCATCCACCTAAATCCTCATCTCTGCAAGACTTAACATAATATTATGTTTCTCTTTTAATTTATCGGCACCATATTACAGGTCTCACCACGTAGATTTGAGGGGGACTTTTCTATGTAATTCCTCCACTTTCACCTGCTGTCTGAACAATGATCCAATATATCTACGTGTACTTTTGATATCGCCCAAAGTCACAATCCCCTCACTATGTTTATTTCCACTAAAATTACCCTCCATATATCCATTTGACTCACTCTAAATGAGTTTACCTTCAACTCCTTCTCTACATGATCAGCAAAAAGAATGATTCTTATTACATAAAGCAAAAAGATATGGACTTACACTAGTTACTTGGAACGTGAACACAAGTAATAGCTCCTGAATATTAATGATTATAAGAAACTTCTTTCTTTTGAACTCTCCATTGCACTTCTCTTGGAAATGTAGATCCTTCTTATTCTCTCTATATTTCTCCATCAAACCTCTCAATAAATGTAGGAACCTACCCGGCATGAATCAAAATTGATTTTAAAATGTATCACGCCTCAACCTATGCTCCATAACTTGAAAGACACATTAACTTAATTCCTCTATAATTTTGTGATAGGAATTAACACACTCATTCTCCATTATGAGTCTTCAAAATGATATAATAATCCACACTATCATATGTAATATAAAGTGTATGAAATGATTGATATGACTGATATGTACTAGAATGTGATATTGATCTGATTGAAATGATATTATGATTGATATCACATATATGAAATAATAAATCCTATGTGATTACTTTAAGATTTACTGCTTTACTGATGGGAGTCATAAGGAGCTAGCAATTGATTGCAAGTTATAAGTAGTCAAGGCGACTGATCCACGTGATTCATAGGGATTTATAAGGAGTACAAAATGTAAATATTGACTATAGAAAATGGAATAATGTTTTCCATTATTTATTTATTTCTTGTATCACAATTATCCAGCTTTGAATGTCAAATTAGTCTAGTTGTTAAATAAAAGATAACATAAATAGAATGAGAAGAAAAGATAATAAAGAGAAAAAGAAAAGAAATTCTTTCACTTTAGATCCAGGGATGTGACAGGTAAGGTCGACTTAGCTTGAACCAAGTTTTTTGAATGTTTGGGTGTACCCTAAACATTAATATGCTTGATTATCATATGATGCATATGATCTATTGCTAGCACATTAGAGCATACTTGGCACTAAAGTGAAATAAGGCCATCCAATCATATACTACTCCGACGGTAGACTAAGGAGAAGAAAATACCAACATACGAGATATCATTAATAAAATATTTTCAACTAATATACAATTTCAACTTTCATGCTATAATTCTATCTATTATTTATTTAACTTATGATTTTTAATATTTCACATACATCGAATAGAATAATGTACAATAAAAAATAATGAGCGCTATTATAATAACTATATAATTTATTTTTTTCATTTAATTTATATACATTATTTTTTATTGTTTTAATATAAAAAATATAATACCAATAACAATTAACAACACTACTATTATTAGGGGATACTTTAAAAATATTTTCTGCAATATTGATGATCAACTTAACCAATCCAACCTTCATTATCATATTGTTTTGCCGGTTGTAATAAAATATGCGCACAAGATAACCTAAAAATACAAGCATTAACCATGTCAACGCGTTTTACAGGTGTATCCACCCGCTGCTATCCCCATAAAAGAGGCGGTAGACAAAATAACTAATCCCTCGACAAGCCTAAAGACAACTAGCCCCATAGGTGCCAGATCAGTAGATCACCCACTTTTTTTTCTCCCCACTTAAAGAAATCACATAGCATGAGAGATAAGTTGAACATGGGTTGGGGGTACTCAATTACGCTCACCCATCAACCCAACTAAGCCCGATGGGATTCGCATTGAGCTTTAGAAAAATGATCTAGTTATTTTTAAGATAAAATGGCGTCATCATTGTTTATCAAGACCTAGAGCCAATCCAACTAAAGGAGATCATTTTAAAATTTCATTTGAGCCCTTCTAATGGTGTATGTCTTATGAATAAAAACCCTTACATAATCACTATCATTTGACAGATGAACAATAAATACAAAAATTAAAAAATAAAAATAAAAACCACAATGTTTCCTAACAATCCAAGCTTAGCCAAAAAGGACTCGGAAATAGGGCAAATAAAACATCCGAAGATCATTAAAAACAGAAGGATAGAGAACTGGAACTGAAATTGAAAGCCTCACAGGATGCGTCCAGGATGACTAAATGCTAGCTTTTAAGAACGCTATTGAACAGAAGAAATTTACTTCCCCTTAGTAACTTCAACAAGAATATGATACAACTATTTGTCCATTAAGTTTCTAATTGCATTCAGCTTCAGCAATATATCTTATAAAACAGATACAGAACAAAAAATAAAAAAATGGGTTATCAGACTTGTCAAAGCAAAAGAATCATTTGGTTCATTTCAGCTTTGTAGTACTCATGTTGCCTGTGATCTTCACGATGACCGACAATGGAATCATCGAAATGTGACCTCGGTTCCCATAGAGCCCAACCCTCCCAAAGCTTGCAGAGGAGCTGTTCATTGTGGCGGTCAGTACAAAAGTCAGGTTTTGTGTCTCTCCCTTCGCTAACGAAAACCGGATAGGGGCGACGGAAACAGAAACTGCATAAGGTGCACTGAAGCTGACACTGTAGGTCTCATCATTAGCTATGTTTGTTAATCTTCTTGTGACAGTTCTCGATTGATTCAACAATGCTACAGTTACTGAAGGTAAGTTCAAGTCTGCGCCATTAATGGAGGAAGAATCACAGTAGTTGCCAGTATAGTTTAGAACGATAGGTGTAGACCCATTGATGCCACAAAGAAAAGAAATGTAATCATCATAATCTGCAAAGAAATGTATGGCAAAAGATTATATAAGGAAAAGGTATTTGGGTTACGGTGCTGAGGAAAGGAGGTTCGACTAACCCGCATCAAAAATTATTCCTGGATCTAAAGCCGCAGTGGCATTAACAAAACCGCTTCCCATGTCAAACGGTGTAGCAGGTGATTGGGATGAGTCTGGATTGCTGTAAGCTCGTTGAGCCATGATTGGTCCACCTTGTTTGTCATAAAGAATAGCAGTTGTAGAGAGTGCAGAAGCAATGGCTGATGGGCTGAAACTTGGAAACTTCTGTTTTAGAAGAGCGGCAAGCCCAGCTACATGGGGAGCGGCCATGCTAGTACCAGATATCATTGCAAAATTTTCACCTGTAAGGAAATTTAGCATAGATGGAAGTGAGTAAAAAAGAGATCAACTGTAGTACAAAGTGAACATATGTAGACATAAAAGTTAACTAAATAAGATAAATGATTGAATTAGTACCTTGAAATTCAGCAGAGTCTGTGGCAAGAGAAGAACTCCAAGCACCCCAAATGAAGTTACCAGGAGCTATAAGATTTGGCTTCAGTATGTCTGCATTTGCCAGTGAATTGTCCTCTGGGTCTGGCCCTCTTGCAGAATAATACATTATTTTTGGAGCTGAGTTGCTATAGTTAGCACCTAGACCTCCCAATATTCTTGCAACACCGCCAAATTTAACTATGCGGTTTGAAACTCCATCCCTCACCAAGGATGTATTATAGTATTGAAGAACAACCTATTCAAATATTGCAGACAAATTAATCATTGAAAATTTAATGGTATCATAGTTGGAAGCTTTAAGCATAATTGCTTCTTCAATATCTTAAAGTTAAGATGACAAGTACTAGGAATGTTGCTGGTAAACATAGTACCGTACACCTAAAATATATTGGGTTGAGTCGCGCAAAAAGTCGGTGCTCACCTAAAAGTATACATAGCAATTTTATGTTGTATTGGACATTATAGCTGATTAAAGAAAAAACTCGGCCTTGTCAGTCACCTTTCGAAGCTATTTCCAATAAGCCCTCAGGCGATCTAGAGTGAGACGCCTATATGGAGACTTTCATGAACATGAAGTAAGAAGTTTTGCGAACCAATTATTCACTGACTTCACCAACTTTATGGCCGGTTAAGAAGCTATTCAGCCTTGCCGTCATCTAAAAGAATATTAGCATTATACTTTATCATTCTCTCTTCATTGCAGCCAGTTAAGAGAAAATTTGGCCTTATGGCCGGCAAAGAAGCTTGTTGGCCAATTCTCAGCTTTATAGCTAAGGAATTATGCATTCAGATTTTAATAAATATTATGTAAGTCATCCTACACAGAAGATGAAATATAATTGAACTCACTCTTATATATATATACTAGTGGACTGAACTCATTAAGTTGCCAAGTTTACTCATTACTCACGATTCGCCAGCTCCAAATTGCTCGAGTCTTCCTCAAAGAAATTTCATCACAGAATTAAGAATTGGGGTTAGTAATGTATCTCTATTTATAAAGATTTCAAAAGTAGCCTTCTCTATGGTGTTGTGCATCAATACAAGCCTATAAATAAGCGGTTAGAGGGTGAGCTTTGTGGGGCACAATCAAGAAATCATTGGTACTTGAGACATGTACTTTCTACAACACTTTCTCTATCTAGCTTTAGCCATTCTTTCTAGTAAAATTCTGGCATCATCTACAAACAAATTTAGATAAAAAAGTACCATAAAAAAAGGAAATATGTACAGAATCTATGAACTATTTCACTTGAAATACATGTATGAACAACCATTTAGACTTAAAATCATAATTCAACAAACTAGAGCTTGGAAAGAATATTAAAGTTAACTAGGTATCAAAAAGCTAAGAGCATATTGCCAGAAGCAATTCAATTACAAATTAATATATAGATAAACAAAAACCGATAGGAAAGAAGTGTGTTTCCACTCTCGCAAATTTTTATGATACTTGGATCCAGATGCATAAATAAAAAAGAACACACCTTGGAGTCATCAGGAGAGGGTATGATCGCGCCAGGCATATCCATAGGAGTAGGGTTGAGCTGAAACCCTAGGACAAAAGGATCCATGTAGAATATAATGCCAGCAGCACTAACATTCTTTGCAGTTACCAGAGCTTGCTTAACCGAGGAAAGGCCAAGCACATATCTGATCGAGTAGCTACAAATTATGATGTTTCCCTTGACCAAATCTTGATTAAGATGGCTAGGGTCTTGGCATTCGCTCAAATAAAAATTATTCTCTCTATCTGAATCATTTCTCAACGCGTGAGTTGCAGATATCAGAGTGTACATCAAATCACCATCTGTTCCCGCTGAAAGTAGATAGTGCTGGTTAGTTTTCTCGTTTAGGAATTCAGAAAATGTTATTATTCTTTGAATAAGAAAAAAATACCATGATATTTAATATGCATAAAAACCAATGAACAATAGAATATCGAATACTAGTAACAACAAAAAATTTGAAAGCATGCCCTTGAGTCTAAGCGGTTTCCAGCTTTAGTATTTCAGAACAATGTTCTTAGTTGACGCTTGCATAATCAGCCTTTCTCCGAGGCAATCTATTAACTTAAGCTTTTAGCTCAAAGATTAGCCAGTCTTTAACGTCTAATAGGTTAAAATTACAAGATTTAAATTATGTTCTAGAAAACCCACTCTAGAGCTAACCTATCTCTTCACCAAGGTGGTCAAGCAAAGCAAGCCCTTGTGCTGGAAATAAGAAATAAATTCAGATGATCAAGATTCCACCTCTAATGCAATCAAGACCTACTCCAAAACAAGGTTTAACATGGTATTGCTAAATGTTGTAACTAGGGCTGCAAATGAACCAAGCGTTCGACGAGCTGCTCGTGGCTCAGCTTGATAAAAACTTGTTTATATTTGTTTGATAAGGTAAACAAACGAGCTTAAACACTCTTGATAAATACTTGATAGCTAAATAAACGAGCTTGAACAGCTTGTCATTCGGTTCATTTATGTTCACGAACAGTATCGTTTAAGCTCGTGAACAAGCTCGATTAGAGCTCAATTAAAAAGCTCGATTAGAGCTCAATTAGAGTTTTAAAAATAAATATTATTAAATCTACTAATTTAATAATTTATTTTTACTAATTTAATATTTTTAACTTTAACCGCTTTAATTAGACATTTTAACTTTTATTTTTAGTAATCTAACTAATTATAAATATTTAATTAAAAAATTTCTCTCAATCTACTTTTATTCTCACCCGCCTCAGCTTTCTCGCCTCACTTCCCCCTCTCGCCTCGGCTACCGCTCAGGAAAAAAAAAAGGTAGCTTCATTTGTCCCACACTGTGAAATGAAAGGGGATTTCGCTCTATATAATAAGACATAGTGGAAATGCAAATGAAGCATGGTAGGCTAGGCTCAGTAGGCGGGGCAGGTGGTTGTGAGTAGGCTGGCTCAGCAGCTCCGGCATGATTTAAAAAAAATTATGATTTCTGAGCTGCTAACTCAGTTTGTTAAACGAGGCATTCGATTTGAGGCTCGATGAGCTTGAAATTAATCGAGCTCAAACAAGTTCACGAACTGAACTAAAACAATATAATTTTAAACGAGCTCGAACAACTATCGAAGAAGCTCGACAAACTTTGAACCGAGCTCAAACATGCTTTTGACAAACAAGCTCGAACTCGAACATTACCGAGGATTGGCTCGATTCGATTCATTTGCAGCCCTAGTTGTAACTAGACCTAAACCAAGCATTTGAACTCATGTGGCTATTACTTAAGCTTAAAATGCAAGCCAAACATGGCTAAGGTAAGAAGTGAATGCTCATGTTTGTCATATAATAAATATATTCCAAAGGATTAGAAACTCACGTGCAAGTCCAACGCCAGAGATTGAAAGATTATTGCCTAGCACAATAAAGTTATTATAGACTCTATCATGAGCTGAAGCACCCACACTGAATATCCATGGACTGAAGGAAGACATGCTCTTTGGTGAAGGGCCAGTATTTCCTGCTGCTTGTACAACAAATATTCCTGCTTTTACAGCTGCAAGTAAAGCCATATCTAAAGGATTGAAGAAAGTAGCTAAGCCAGGAGGGCGCCTATTAGGAGTGATGGATAAACTTATGATGTCAACGCCATCTTGAGCTGCCTGTCAAATGGTTTGCCAGTTAAAGGATGAAATTTGTGGACCAGTTAAAGAACATATAAAAACATCAAAATAAAGTGACAGACGAAGGAATACATAATTGTTCTGCAGTTTTAAGGATAAAGCCAAAGAAACAAGAATTCATTATTATTCACATGGAAAAACGTCACAAAAAACCAAACTGAATGTAATTGATATGACAAGGCCAAGATGATCGAGTGTTAAAACTAGAAACAGTTAAAATAATCATATTAAAAAGTGTGATCGTGTTAATATACAGCAGAATACAAAGATGATGAGGTATATTCCTGATAACATGAGAGGTTTGTTACAAGTTTAGACGTGACAAGTTTGTACAAAAATATGTGATCATATCAAATGCACACTCAACAAGAATAAATGAGGTGAGCTCAAATAAAAGGAACAACGGTAATGATAACAATGATGCTTACGATTTTCTTTCCTTGATGAGATTCCGGTTTCAAAGTAAGTATCAGTAAAGGGGATTAAAATGAAGGGAAAACAGTTTTAGAATATATTTGTTCCTTTATAATAACCCTCAATAAGAGAGCTATTGCACTTAACAAAAATAATATAAAGAAAACTAATGGGTGAGTGGTAATACTACAATCTTGAAAAATGGAAATTCGGACTTATTTTGAAATATCGTAGCATCGTGTTGTGCTGTTTGACAGAAAAATCATTACCACTCTCCAAAAGTAGGACAAACTGCTCTATTGGTGTTCATGGACATGTCGCCATAAAGGAGCACACATGCAATACAGCACTTTTCATTCTAATTTCCCATATAATCAAATTAATGAAAAGTCAAACTTTAAAAAAGGCCAAGCAGATCAAAAGGCATTACCAAAAAATGCCTGATATGAAAATGCAAATATTCAAATTTTAAATGTAATTCAAAGGACATTGGATGCAAAGAAATAAAATTCCCATTTATGGGAAGCTAAATCAACCACTAAAACTTTCAGGAAAATCAAATGCATGGAGACCCAAAATTAGGCCGCTACATTACGTAAAGAGAATGGACCGAATGAATCATGGAAAAAAATCCATTCCATATTTTTATGAATATTATGTATTCTCATGAAACCATGATGTCTTTCCAAATGGTTAGATAACAACCTTAAGATGTTTCTAACAGAAAAATTATAAATTTATGAAATATAGGCAATTCCAATCTTCCACAGAATTCCATAAATCAAATGGACCGCAACAACATCAATAAGATGAAATAACAATATAAAACAGGAAGTTGATGGAATCAGATAAAGTATCATTTAATTCCTTTGATAGTTGAGAAGTGTACCAGTAAAAGGCTAAGACAGTTAGGTTTAATGCTTGCAACGAATGCATGCAAACCAAAGCCCAGGATAAGTAATGCGTAGGGAAGCTGTTTTTGGAAGAGAAATGAAGCTTGTGCTTGTTGAATATAAAGCAAGAAAATGCTAGTGTTTTAGCAATTAAAATAGGGAAATGCTCAAAAATATTTCTATTCCTAGTAAAAACTTTGAAACATGTGAAGCTAATCAGAATTAAAAATGAGCGGGCAGTCCACAAGTTTTGGTTTTGTATATTAATATGCTAAGGGTCGCAAGTTTTAGTTTTGTAAACTAATGTGAAGATCACCCGAACATGAAAGGTAATCTGAAAAAATTAAAAGAACTTAGCTGGAGTCAATGTAAAATAAAACTTCATTTAAAAATGCTCTCATTAGTTATATATGTGGCAAAATATAAATCATTAACACTTGTTTTTATTTCTAAACTACTTGATGTGAAACAATCAAGAATTGCACGTGAAATTCATTAAGAATCACAAAGTATACTAATGTAAGATTAGAGTATCGTAGGTTAATGTCCAAGAATTTTCCGTTGTCAAAATGTTATGATAAGCAATTACAAACTAGTTGTTTAGACACAATTAGCAATAGATCACGAAATTATCACAATAAAGCAAATGCGGAGTAAAATAGAATCCCGCGACTAATATTTAGAAATTTCGCAATGAGTTACCTTGCTCACTCACACTCAAGTAGGGCGTAGCGGGAGAAGGTTTTTAGAAAACCTAACGATGCCACGAGGACGGTAGCAACCCCAACGGTTTTGAACCACGGAAAGGTTGTCGGTGGCGAGGATGGCGGGAATGATCGACTGTTGATGCTCCAATCGTAGTTTGGACTTCGGCGGTCGATGACGTCCACAAGGATCGGGACAACTCGTTCCAAATAATCTTCAACGGTGGTGTAGTCTTCAAATCCCACGTCGAAGAAAGGGGAGCGTAGGATATTGAGGGTTCCGTCGGCGTTGAATACAAATCCCCACTCAAACTTCGGATCCGCCATTTAACATTGAAGTGGAGGTTGAAGGGCGTCGTCTTCTTCTCTTGACTCCAAGTGTTATGAGCATCCAACTTCACCCGAGAGGGAAAGGGGAGGGGTCGGCCAAGGTTGGGAGAGAGGGGGCGGGTGGATTGGGAGAGAAAGTCTAGGTTAGATGAGGGGGAGAAGGGATTTACTCAATTCTAAAATTAGTTTCAGATTTAAGTAAATTTGGAGAGAATTTGATTTAAAATTTGAATCCCAAACCTCTTGTGATCAATGCCATAATGGCATTTAATGGGAATTGATCCCAAGCAAGGCCAGCGGCCAAGAGAGGGGAGAGGAGGGGATTATTTCCCAATCCTGAAATTAATTTCTGGATTAAGTAAATTGGGAGGGAAATTTTTATTTGAAATCAATTTCAATTTCAAATATGATGTGGACATTAAAGAGGTAATCAAAGGGGGGAACCCATTATAGGGCCGGCGGCATGGTGAGGAGGAGGAGAGGTAAATTAGGGAGGGAGTATGCGCTTTCCAATTGGATCGATGCCACCTAAGGATGAAAATTAATAAATCCACATGTCATGAGATTTGGAGTGGATCAACTCGAAACTTTCCTTTTTTGGAAACTTTCAAATATGGAAAGTTTTTGAATTTCAAATTTCGAAATTCAAAATTCGGTAACTCCTTTATTTACTGCTATGCAACAATCAAGGAACCGTTATGAGGACTAATGTCGTCACCATGGCTTGGGCAGGGGGGGTGGCCGACGGGTTTGGGTGGGGGATTTTAACGGAGTTTGGAGTTTTAGTGGTGGGAACGAGTGAATGACGTGTTGGAGGAATGGATCTCGGGTGGAGATTGGCGTGGAGACAAGGAGAGCCAAAATTTAGAAAAGAAAACAGTAAGATAACTTGAACCATGAGTTGAGGACGCTTCCAACGACTGGTGGGTATTGCAAATGCTCACCTTGAGCTCAATCACCCTTCTCTAGCTCTCATGCAAGAAGAAGAAGATAACATAAAATTTCATTCAAATATTCATTAAACTTTTACAAAGCATGAGACCACTATATATAGGTCTTTAAACAAAAGAAATGAAAAGTACTCAAATACCCTTTGGGCTACAATAAGACAACACTCTCCATAGGGGTAAACTAGGAAATGAAAATGCAAACTAAATAAAACATAAAATACATCAAAAGTAAAGGCTCTGAATCGCAGCCGTCGATCTGCGCTGTCTCCGGCAATACACATGTTTGAACCTCTGATCGATGTCCAAATCACTACTAGTTTAGCCTTTCAATAGTACAACATGCTTTTATATTTCAATAGGCCAATTCAATGGTCCGAAGCAGAAAAGCAATAAAAAACAAATTCAAAAATATCAATCAGAACTGTAATATTTTCTAAGAAGAAAAAAATTATCAGAAAGATCCGCTTTACATTAAGCACCAAAATAATTGTTCCATCAACTGGAAAGTCCATGCTTGGAAGTGACTGTTTACCTGGTCTATGGCAGCAACAACATCAGCAGCAAAGCCTCCAAAGCTTTTATACAAGGCCTTATAAACAGCAACGCTGAAGGCAGAAATAGTGTGAAAAAGCAAAGGAGACAGAGAAAAGAGGTTACGAAAAACTCATAAATGGAAGCAAATGATAATAGAGTTTTAACTGAATGAAAATGAATATTTACTGGGCATGAGGAGCCATTCCACTTGCATTTCCAAAGTGATGCCCTGACACGTTCACAGGAACTCCATGGTTACCAGCAGCTATGGAGGCTGTATGCCTGAATTGATAAATCAGATATTATTTTGAAGTAAAGACATCCAAGGAAATGAAATCCAAATCAGTCAAACAAATTTAAGATGTCAATTCCATTCACATTTTTACAGTTCGGATGACCAATGAACAGTTATGAACATACATTTTAATCTTGCATTTTGTTCAACTAAATGAGAATATGGTTAGCTAAACAAGAATGTTCAGCATGAACTCAATTTCGAGAGACATAATGTGGTTGCCAACAGGGGCGCACAGTTGACTGGTAATAGATAAAAGAAACCTTAAAAATCAAGCATTCCCAAAACTTACGTTCCATGGCCATCCCCATCAAATGGTGAAGCATGGTCTTTAGAAGCATTAAAAATTCCCCTAGTTATGGCAGATGCCGCAAAGTGACGAGCTCCAACAAGTTTTCTATTGCAGGAGCCAGATGGAAAATCGGTTGTAACTTCACAAACTCCAGAAAAGTGGGCAGGAACGGGATAAACAGTGTCTGACAGAACATCAGCAAAGCTAGGGTGTGTTGGATCGATTCCAGTGTCAATAAAACCAATGACGATTCCTTTTCCTGCAAATTCTGGACCACCTTCTTCAACCCAAGCTCCTTGGGGCAAACCCAAAAATTCAGGAGTGTATGTTGTTGCTGTTCGGACAGAGAAATCCAATTCAACATTCGCTACCTCTCTTCTTTTAGAAAGCCTGTCTGCCTTTGAAATCCATAAAAAACATATACAAATCATCAGACTAAAAGGTAGGCAATGGCCAGTATCATCAGCGCAAGACAGATTTAGAGTGCTCTTTTCCAACAATATATAGTGCCATAAACTATAAGAACATAACAAAGAAACAACAGCCCTAGGTACTCAATTTATAAACAAAAGAAACAAATTGGCTCTAAAGCATAGGCAGTTAGTGTCTAGTAGGGAGATATATAAAGAACTAAACATTTCACAAATAGACAAGTTGGATCGAATAGTTTGATTTAAAGGGGTAGTATATAAGGTAACAACTTAAGAATCTCATTAATGCAAAGAAGAGCTCCTGCAACATCATAATAATCAATTAGACCTGATGCTAAAATTTGTCATACAGATTTCAATAACAATCCCACAACTCAACAGAAGTTACATGAACATTCAGCTCCCAGAGCATGCTGCACAATATCTTATAAAGTACGTGTAGCAAATTATTAGATATGCATGAAATTATAGTATGTGAAAAATAAAGAGCTGCAAACTGAATATTTACAGCACCATGTTTATCAAAACTAAACAATGTTAAAGAATTTAAGAGAAACATAGAATTAGTACTTGTTGACGAGTGATAAGAACCGCAAAGCCATTGATCAAGAAATGATAGCTATACAGTTTAAGATAGCTCTCTCCTTTAAGTGCTCTTCTCAATAGAGAATTTTGAAATCTAATTAGAAATGAGCTGTAATCTGCGCCAGTACGTGAAGCATTGCTGCATCAAAGGATAATTACAGAGGTAAGAACCTATCCCAACCAGACATAAAAGGTACAAATGTACCAAATAACTCATTAAACAATAAGTTCTCAAAAAATAAATGCATAATTTGCGGTTGACTTGGATGTAAGAACCTGCAATAGATAAAAAAGAATGGGAAAAAAAAAAACAGGACATCTAAACTACTCACTTACCTGCTTATGAAAGAAAGAATAAAGTAACAAAAAACTAAAAACAATTCATAAACAAATATACATAATGCAGTTGACAAGATCTCAGATGTGATGAATTTTTAGTAATTACTAATAATGAAATATGAGCTTTTAAAACAACAATTCATTCTGTTACTTATTTTAAAATTCTAATCAAGGTTCCCATATAGGTTCAAGATGAAGCAATGTGATAGGAAATACGAATATTTCAAGTAACTCTAATAAGATTGATGAAAATAGCGAGAAAACTCCACAAATCTAATGGAAAACAAGAAAAAACAGTAGTTTTTATTGTAGAAAAGAAAACCAACGGAATAAATGAAGCAAGATACAATTGATCCTCAATTCGAGAGGAGGATCGTTCTCTCTCAATCCCTAGACGAATCTAGGACCAAAGAAACCAAGGACAATCACACCGAAATCAACCACAAAACAAAGCATGCCCTAGCCCTAACCCCTCTTTCCTACATATAGCAAACAATTAAACAATTAAGCCAAGTTACATATTAGCCCTTTCCACCCCCTCATTTGGCTCCAACTTGTTTGAATTTGAATCCTTAGTGGACCCCACCCCCCTCTCCCTCTCTCTTGCTGCCCACCTTCAGTAAACATGGGCTAGCCCTTGGCAAGGGGCCGGCTGGATCGATCCAATAGGGACCGGTCTAACAATATCCCCCCCCCCACACACACATACAAAAGAATCACCTTGTCCTCAAGGTAAAAGGAGGGAAACTGATATTTCACAATCTCATAAGGATTTCATGTCGTCTCATAATCTAGAAGGTCATTTCACTTGATCAACACCTCCTTTACCCAACCTTCTCCCTGACCCCTTGTAACTCAAGGGGTTCCAAAATCACCTCCAAATCCTATGTAAGCGCCATTGGTAACTCAGAACTTGCGGCATGATCTCCAATTGCCCTCCTCAGTTGGGATACATGGAACACTGAATGTATAGCCGTTGTAGGTGGTAATTTCAGCCAATATGTCATAGTTCCAATCCTCTCTACTACATCATATGGCCCAAAGTACCTTGGGGCGGGCTTTTTATTTCTCCTGTTGGCGACTATCTTTTGTCCGTAAGGTCGAAGCTTCAAGAACACCCTCTCCCCTACCTCGAATTGGATGTCCTTCTTATACCCATCTACATGTTTCTTCATAATTTGTTGATCTCTCATCATATGCCTCTTCCCAACACCTTGTCCCTCTCCTCCAAGTACTCCACTAAAGAATTAGTATGTTGTTCTGCCCAAAATGCACTAGGTGAGGTGGATCTCGCTCATACAACACTTTGAATGGGGTCATCTGAGAAGCAGAATGGTATGAAGTGTTGTACCAGTATTCTACCCATGCTAACCACTTGGCCCACAACCGAGATGTATCAGATATAAAGCATTGTAGATATATTTCCAAACTCCTATTGATCACTTCTGTCTGACCACCTTTTTGGGGTGGTAGGTGGTACTACTCTTCATAACTGTCTCATGTAGTCTAAATAACTCTCTCCAAAAGTGGTTAAGGAACTCCTTTGCAATCGGACCACCTTCTTGATAAAAATTGATGCTACTGTCACCGCTGTGTAGGGATATCGTAGGGGGACGAAATGAGCATACTTGCTCAATTTATCCACTACCACCAAGATCACTGTGAACCTTTCTGATCTAGGTAATCCATCTATGAAGTCCATAGATATCTCCTCCCACACCCGAACTGGTAAAGCTAGTGGTTGTAGCAATCCTTCTGGAGATATGGCCAAGTACTTGTTCCTCTGACAGGTCTCATATCTAGCTATCATCTCCTCCACATCCTTGTGCATCCCCTTCCAATAAAACTCTGAGGCGAGTCTCAAATACGTCTTTTGCACTCTTGAATGACCCCCAACAGTGCTCCCATGGAATTCCTAGAGTAGGTGTGGAATATGGACTGATGTCCTAAGCATCACGAATCTCCCCTGATACAGAAGCCTCTCATCATATAGAGAATACCCTGGGTGGCTACTCTCCTCCTTCAACAAATCAGCCCTGATCTTTACACACTCCTCATCCCGTGCACTCTCCTCCTTTATGGCCTCCCAATCCAACATCAATGGTATCGACACTACCATCGCTTGTAGCTCCCCCATACATCTAGATAAGGCATTTGCCGCCTTATTCTCCACTCCTGACCTGTACTAGATTTCAAAATCATATCTCAGCAGCTTGGACAACCATCTTTGGCGCTCCTCAATCACCATCCTCTACTCCAGCAAGTACTTCATGCTCCTATGGTCTTTCCTGAAAATGAAATGCCGACCCACCAAGTAGGGCCGCCACTTTTGGATGGATAGCACAATCGTCATTAGCTCTCTCTTATAAATTGATTTTAACTTGGCCCTGGCTGTCAAAACCTGGTTGAAGTAGGCGATGGGTCGATGGTTTTGCATGAGTGCCGCTCCCAAACCATATCTTGAAGCATCTGTCTCTACTATGAAGATCTGAGTAAAGTCTAGTAGGGACAAGACCAGTGTACAGTAGTCATGGCCTTCTTCGGGCTCTTAAAAGTTGTTGTAGTCGCTCACCCCCATAAAAAATCATCCTTCTTCAGTTGCTTTGTTAGTGCTCAAGCGATGGTGTTATACCCCTCCACGAACCTCCTGTAGTAACTTGTTAGTCTTAGGAATCCCCTCAACTCCTTAAGATTCTTTGGTATTGGCCACCTCAACATAGCTTCAATCTTCGTCTGATCTGCTGCCACCCCCTCCTTAGAGACGATATGCCCTATATATTTCACAATAGCCTGGGCAAAATAACATTTCTTCAAATTGGCCTTTAACTGGTGCTCCTATAACACTTCTAGAACCCTCCTCAAATGCTCCCAGTGCTCCTCCTCTGACTTGCTATAAACCAGGATATCATTAAAGAACACCAACACAAATCTCCTGAGATGAGGTCTAAAGACCTTGTTCATGAGGGACTGGAAAGTGGTTGGGGCATTAGTGAGAACAAAATGCATCACTAGAAACTCATAATACCCCTCATAAGTTCTAAAAGCCGTCTTAGGTGCATTCTCCTTCTTCATCCTGATCTAATGGTATCCGGACTTCAAATCTATCTTGGTGAAGATAGCTGCTCCATTCAACTCATCCAGCAGCTCATCGATCATTGGGATGAGAAACTTGTCTGGCACAGTTTCCTTATTTACCGCCCTGTAGTCCACATAAAACATCCAACTCTCATCTTTCTTTTTAACCAGTAATACTGGGCTAGAAAATGGACTAATACTAGGCCTGAAATGACTAATATTGGGCCTGATAATCCCTGCTTCCAATATTTCTCTAATCAGCTTCTAAATCTCATCTTTCTTAAATTATGGATAGCGATAGGGCCTGACACTAATGGGTGAAACACCTTCCTTCAAAGTGATACATGCTCATGTTCTCTTGGTGGTGACAATCCTTGAGGTGACTGAAAAACCTCACTAAATTGTTGGATCAATGGTCGTACTGAAAGATGAACTTCCCCACTTTCCTCCAATCTGATCCCCTCTAGCATGTGCAATTCCACCAAGTACCCTGCCCCCACTTCTTGGATACTCGTCACCATGGTTTTAAGAGACACTGTGGCTTTAAAGATCCCCTCATCTCCTCTTATCACTACTCTTCTCCCTTCCATCATCAGCTCCATCGTCAATGCCTTCTAGTTAACATTGATGTCTTCCAAGATCTGCAGCTACTTCATCCCCAGGATAACATCAGTGCTCTCTAACTCCAATGAGAAAAAAACCTCCCTCACCTATATCCCCTGTATGGTCACACCACTCTCCAACATATTCCCTTGCTCATATCCACCTTCCTCGTGCCTATCATCACTTCATAGCACCATATATCCACTAATTTCATCCCCAATTGGTTCACAACCTGGTTGGAAATGAAATTGTGAGTAGCCTCACTATCAATCAACACTACCACCTCCATATCTAACTGTTTCCCCTTACTTTCATGGTATGATTCGGGGTGAATCCTACCACTGAGTTCAGGGATACCTTCGCCACATCCAGATGCAGCTTGCCCTCCATCTCTTCCTCTACCTCTCCCTTACCTCCCTCCTTAGTTTTCTCGCCATCACAGATGGTGATGGTGAGAACCTGAAGAGTTTGATCCCTACATCTATGCCCTGGAGTATACTTCTCATCACACCTAAAGCATAATCTCTTCGCCCTCTTCTCCTGCACCTCCCTCTCTGTCAGCCATTTAAAATTTCACCCACTCCCTCCTCCTGGCTTCTCCCAGGTGGTATCACAAAAATCGCCTGCTGCAAGACCCTTGGGTGCTAGAAGAGTGGTAGTCATCCTGTAAGAGTCTCCTAAATTGCTGCTTCTAGCTCCCCTCTCTAGATATTACTGATCTTCCACCAACTGCGCCAACTCCATTGTCTCTCCCAAGTCACGAGGCCTCATGACCCTCACCCCAGCTCTGATCTCGGATTTGAGTCCCTTCATGAAGTTACCCTCCAACATCATCTCTGATAGTCGCTTGATAGGAAGTACTTGAGTTCTCAAGTATTCCTAACCAAACCAGTGAAAATACAGCAACAAACTGCTGTCCACAGCAGGAAAACAGAGAAATCTGAGAGAAAACGCAAGAAACGACTTGTATTTCACTCGCAATGAAAGCAAAACAAAGAAAGATACAACGTTCTTCGATTCGAGAGGAAGAACAACTCTCCACAAGTCTCTAGCAAACCCTAGAGCCCAAGAACACCAAGAGATCTCAAACTTCTCATTAAAATTCAAGATGATCCCCATTTCCCCCCAATCTCCTAATTAAACAAAAATAATCATAAAGGACAATAATGGATTTCCTAAAACAGCCCCCTCATTCAAATTCTCCCTCCCAAATCAAAATTAATCCCACGTGGGGTCCACAGGAAGCTCCGCCTCTTGCTACCGTTTCCGCCCAGCCCGTCTCGCGTAGCAGTGGACCGGTCTCTGTTGGACCAGTCCAACCGGCCCATCCTGGGCCGGTCTAGCATCGCTCCACCTAACTGGCCAAGTACTCAAATCTCTCACAGTAGTCGACCACTAATCCATCATGCTCATAGAAGTCCCCTCCTCTGCCGGTTCGAAAATGTTCTAATAAGCATTCCTTGAATTACCTCAAGCTCTGTATGGGTCTCCTCTGATCCCTCCATTCATACCAGTACAACGCCTTTTCCTCCAAATATAAACCTGTTGTGGTCAACTTTCCTCCTCTGTCAGCCCATTGATGGTGAAATACCTATCCACCTTGCAGATCCACCCATGTGTGTCCTCCCCCTCAAAAATAGGCATATTCAACTTTCTCACCTTAGGATCTCCTCCGTTTCTCCGTATTCCTCCATAATTTCTCTTTCATAAGTGCTTGATTCTCCTAAAGTCTCATGATCTTCCTTTACACGCTCATCTTCAAACCCCTCTTTACTTTTCCCCCTCCTTTCTCCAAAATCAGTATCCTTCTACCATAAGTTCCCTTTTTTTCTCCCAACCAGCACCCCTTAGTTCATGCCATCCATGACCACGCCTCTCTCCATATCTTCCCCCTTTCTCCTCTATGATCTCCACATCGTTTTCTCTCTTACGAAATTCAGAATTCATAGTTCTTCCCACATGCCCCTTTATCTCTGATGCTGTCGCTTGAATTTGATTTTTCAATAGCTTCTTCACAGTCGCATGAAGATCGAAAACTTTGTCTTCCACGGATGAAACCTTGTTTTCTACGAATGAAATTCAATCTTCCAAAGTTGCTTTCATCTGGCTCATCTCCCCTTCAAGGCATTCCTCCAGCACATCTACCTTCTTGGCCTCCATCAATACTCGGAATTTTTGTAGGTTCAAAAATCTGGATATTGATACAAAATTCAACAAGAAACCCTTCCTCCGGGCAACGATCAGCAGCTGAAATTTCAAAAAAAAAAAAAGCCCACAATGGTCCCAAAATTTGCTCTGATACCAATTTGATAGGAAATACCTGAATATTTCAAGTAAACCCTATAACAAGATTGACGAAAACAACTAAAAACTCCAAATCTAATGGAAAACAAGCAAAAACAGTAGTTTTATATTGTACAAAAGCAAATCAACTGAAGAAATAAAGCAAGATATAATAGATCCTCAATTCTAGAGGAGGATCCTTCTCTCCCAATCCCTTGAAGAATCTAGGGCCCAAGACACCAAGGACAAGCACACCAAAATCAGCCACAAAAAAAGTATGCCATAACCCTAACCCCTCTTTCCTACATATAGCAAACAATTAAACAATTAAGTCAAATTACATATTAGGCCTTGTCGCCCCCTCCTTTGGCTCACACTTGTTTGAATTTGAATCCTTAGTGGACCCCATCCCCCTCTCCCTCTCCCTCTCTCGTCACCCGCCTTCCGTAAACATTTGCACTACTTGCTTTTTACCAAGAGGTCACCCACATATACCTCAATATTCCTCCCCTTCTAATCTTTTATGTTTTTATCAACCATCCATTGGTAGGTCTTCGACGTGTTCTTCTTGAAATAAAGGCCTTTAGCAATAATAAATGATGTCTTCTCAAAGTCTACTTAATGCATCTTAATCTTATGATAGCCTGAGAAAGCATCCAAGAAACTCATAACTGAATAACACATGCCAAGTCGCCAAAGCATAAATTATTAGCAGCAGGTAGCCATCATTGGTACATGCCGAGTTCAAGTTCGTTAAGTCCACACACATTATTCACTTACTAGTAACCTACTGCACCATTACTACATTGAAAATCCAATACAGTACTGGACCTCCTTGATGAAGTCAATCTCCATGAGTTGGAGTTTATGCACCTCTTACATGATGGGCTCGGCGAGTATAGCAATTATCTTCCTAATCTTTTGTTTAATAGTAGAGCATCCCTTCTTACGTTCAACGAATAGCAAGTGACCTCTTCACTAATCCCAAGTATCTCCGCAGTTGCTCATGAAAAGACATTCAAGTCACCCTTAAGGGCCTGGATCAACTGAGTTGTGTTCCTTACTGAATGAGGCACTTGTTATAAGAGTAAAGTTAAACTCGCCTTTGATAACAAGCATCTCATCCACTACTTTCATAGTTTCTAAGCCTGAATCTCGCTCCACATCCAATTGGATGATTTCTTCCGTGATGTCGCCACCTTTCCTACCACCCACATCCAACAGATGCACGATTGAGTGAGAATACCCCCCAGTGTTATTTCTCTTCCTTTGGCCGAGAATTTGACTGAAAAGTGGTAGGTAGATACCACAACACAAAAAGTATTCAGCAGGCGCTTGCCGAAGATGACGCTATAAGTCGTCAATGTGTAATGGTGGTCGCCCTCTACCCAAGTCACAAGTAGGGTGAGTACTCCTTATGTCTCTCTATGTTCTCTTGAGAAGCTGTAAAGGGGTCCTACAATGGGGGTGAGCTGAGAAGCAAGCAAGTTCATTTTCTTAAATACATATTTGAAAATAATATTCGCAGAACTCCCTGTATCTATCGAAATGTTATCAATCTGATAGCAGGAAATTAGGGGTGTAACGACTATTGCGCCATTGTGTGGGTTCCCTCTAGCGGGCTTGTCGGCTTCACAAAAAAAATCAAGGCAACATCAATCACTAAAGCTCGCGAGATGGGCACCGAGTTTACTTCTCTAACATGCATCTTCTTCACCCTCGCCTGTGCGTCTGCTCATTCTTCGCCCAAGATGGTGGGTGTAAGAACTGATACGGCCGATTCAATTGAACTGGCCAGCTTTACTTATACCAAACAAAGCAAAGTAGGAACGGTCGAGCATCTAAACCGGCTCTTACTAACCAGATGGACGAAACAAGCGACCGAGCAGGGCACGTGCGTGTGTGTTGCTCCTGGCGAGGTCAGATTGCATAGTCGAGTGAATGAACACGTGCATTAGTGAAAACTAACGACTCCTCGTGAGTAATATATTTGATTCACTCACTCCAATGCAAGTAAACGAACATGAGAAGCTTCAGCCGAGAGGAAGAAGGAGATGGAATGTAGGTTTTCCAATTTTATTCTTCTTGTGCAAATTTCTTCTGTTATTTAACCTAATGAAAAGGATCAAATGTCTTAATTGCGCTTAATTAAGTGCAGAGTTTGAAAGAGGAAGAATTTGGGGTTGAAAAGAAATCTTATACGAATAATGATTTATATGAAAATAAAAATATTAAAAGAAGGAAAAGGTACATGCATGCAAATACAGGAGTTCACCCCCAGCCTGGGGACGTAACATACCCATGCAAGTTAAATGGAAATGAATGAAAATGGTTTTACCTATATTTATACAAATACTTATACCTATACTAAATGAGAAATGGAAAATAAATAACTGGAAAATGAAAAATGAATGTGTTATTTGAATAGAAATATATATATATATATATATATATATATATATATATAAACTATCAAAAAAAGCTAAATAAATATAATTATTTTATGTATATACAATTACTATACTATAAGTATAATTATCCGCTCAAACTATTAAACTAAATTTTTCAACTAAATCTTCTGAAAAAGAAGAATGACTGAAAGAGAGGAATATGTGTACAGAAGAAGGCGCTCAAATGAAAGCAGATAACATCTGGTTTATGTTTATGTTCAAATGTGTAAGTTGTATTAGTGGTTCTTCAGTTTTTATATAAGATGTAAGATGTAGTTGATAAACTGTATTTGAATTTGAAAGAAATATATTAAACGTCTAACTGTTTGTTTCTACCTCATTAATTCGAGTCTCTGAGTCGAGTCGTGACACGTAGTGGGGAAGGATAGGTTCATTGGCACTCTTTTCCATGCATGCCTTTCTAGGTCACCATCCTGATTTGACAAGCATATCGTCCTTCAATCGTCCTACTTTAATGAGATCCTCCACCTAACCTCGTAGCTAGCGACATCCCTCTATGTCAAGATCGAGATTAAGTGAAAGGCGCTTAAGGTATTGCAGACTAGCGCAGTCGCTTTTATAGACGACGGGCGCTTGAAGAATTTCTTAATATTAATAGCCACTACTAGTTCAATCATAGACACTCTCAACAAAGTGTATCTAGGGTAGGTCGACAGTCATTGGGTAACTTCTTATTAGTTGGGGTGAATGGCAAGAAGGACCTCCTCCACCCTCGGCGCTATGGGTATAAACAAGCCAAGTATCTGCCTAATCGAGTTAAACATGTTTAGTTTTTATTGAGCTCAAGCTAGTTTACTGAGCTCGAGCTCAACTTGTCAAAAAAATTTTATAAGCTAGAGCTCATTATGAAAGCTCGAACTTGACTCGATTTTTTAGCTCGATTTCTTTATTTTAAATTAAATTTTATATTTTTAAAAAGATATTTTTTTATTTTTAATATAGAATTAATTTAAAAATATTAAGATGTATAATGTAATGTTAGTTTAAATTAATTTTTAAATATATTTGAGTTAATCGAGCAGCTCAATAAGCTTTCGAGATTAGCCAAGTTAAGCTCGAGCTCATCTAATATAAGAGCTCAAGTATAGGATCAAGCTCGAGTAACAAACACATGGCCGATAAACTCGACTCATGAGCTCGTTAACGAGTCGAGCCGCAAGCCAGTTCGTGATCAGGCTTGGCTCACTTAAACCACTACTCGGCATTGGTAGTCCTGCTATCCTCAACAACCTTGTATACACGGTGCCCTCTAGTACTCGGGGCGATGGCAATCATGCTACATATTTGGTCTTCAATCCCTCCTATTATTGGGATGGAAAATTTCTTTAAGTCTTCCTCATCATTGCTTTCCTCTCACAACAATCTCATGGCGGCAAGTGGCTAAGGAGAATTCAACCACTTTATTGTATTCCTTATCATTAACATGGTTGTTGGTCATCTCCAACAACTTGGCAAGTGTCTTCGACTACTGTAGGCAGAGTGCATACTATGAAAGGGCCCTTTCTCAGCCCTTAGATCAATGTAGCCTGGGTAACTGCGGGCTCTAAATCCTTCAATTTCATTGTCTCCCTCTATAGCCTCACTATGAAGTTCTACGGTGATTCTCCAAGCTCCCATCTCATTTTCAACGAAGCTTGCAAGCTCTTCTGTGGCTTATACTAGCAAATTGTGTCACAAACATTCTCTTGAACTCAACAAAAGAGATGATCACTCCCACTGGCAAGTGAGTGAACCACCTGAGTGCAGACTCCATAAGTGTGGAGAAGTAAAGCTGACACTTAATGGTGTCATCCACATCTAGTAGAGAGGTCATCGACTTGAAAGTCAACACATGATCGGTGGGGTTGGTCTTGTCTATATAAGAATCCAAGTAAGGCACTTTAAACTTGAAAGGTGGACTCGCCTCAGCAATTTCACTGGAAAAGGCATTAATATATTCAAGCTCTTCTCTTATGGACTGCCTAGCTAACAGTTGCAATCTTCATCACTCGTCAAGGCTAGTACTCGCTATGGGCACCTCGATAAGCACCCGAGTCAAAAGATTCCTCAGGGACATTATCGACTCGCCCTCACCCTTGGAGATCACCAAGGGCATCTTGAATTTTCTTCATGATTCGCTCATCCATCTCTTACAAATCACAAAGGGTAGAAAATTTGACTTCCTCCATGTTGATTAAAGGCTCTTATGAAAGTCTCCCATCATGTTAGGCATATCTTCTTTGTAATTCGTATCTATAATACTTGAATTTTTTTGTCAAAAAAGTAAGCATACAATTTACCCCATTTTATCATTCCTCCATAAAACATCAAAGTTATTTTCATTACATCCTATTTTAATTTTGTTTTGATATATATAAGTATACTTAATTACAAAGTCTAATATATATATATATATTCAGTTAATAATATTTAACCCTAAGTATTTAATTAACAGAACAGTTTGATTTTGATAGAAGTATTTCGGGATGGATGTTAGTAAGAGATATGTCTTTCTGGATTCTCTCTCTTTGTTACACTCTAGGTTAACTGAAAGGGGTCAAAACGGGGTGTGACAGTATCGCTCTACACTCACCGCACCTAAGAGAAAGCTAAATTCCAATTTTCCTTCGATTTTATCATACCTTTCTAGCAAGTGAGCTAGAACCTGTGAGCATGAATAAAGAGTATAGTGAGAGTTGAGAGAGCAGAGAAAAATATACTAGATATATTAAATCGGCATAGTGTTTACTAATAAAAAGTCCAGTGTCCAAGATCAAAGTCAAAAGTCTCCCAAATATTTTTATCAACCTTTATTTATAGATATCTGAGGGATAAAAAAAAATTATACAAAAAAAAGTATAGGCTACAAGAAAAGCAATACAAAAAAATATATATGTTACAAGAAACGTCCTCAGAACCCTTTATTTATAGGGTTCTGAGGACTAGAGATTTCAAACTAGCAAAGTATTTACTATTAAAAAGTCCACTGTCCAAGATCAAAGTTATAATCCCCCTAACTATTCCTCGACAGCTTTTATTTTTAGGATTATGAGGGCTATAAGAAAAGTTATACAGAGAAAAGTAAAAAATATAAGTTATATGGAATACCCGTACAACGCTACACACTAATCTAACACGTGTCACCTCCTAATAGGCTAGAGGAGGATGAAGCCAAGCTCTGGCGAGTTGTCGGGCGTTATTGATGACTTATATAGAATATCTCATGCTGCCTTAATGAAGAAGGCGAGTGAGATGTTGCAGGAATGAAAAAGCTTTAGTTCGATGGTTGTGATGAACAATATGTCCTCTGAGTAGGCTATTTATGTAGCTAAGTTGGGTGAGTTTGGATTTTCTACGGAAAAGTCAGTGAGAGAGGTAGCAGCAAGTGGTAGAGAGATCCTTGATTCGCACTGTGCAAGGTGAGCACCATATTAGGTTCAGCCCGTTGATCCCCTCAAGCAAGTCCCTCTGTAGGTCTCAAACGAGTTCCCCAAAGTAAATCTTCTTAAGGAGCAAGTATCCTCTTCAAAACATGATAGCTACCTATGAAATGCCAATGAAGACATTCATGAGTATACAATTTCCTTTGACTAGAAACCATTTTTTCCCCCATTTTCTGCATGTGGTTTTCTAAGTTCACCCCCACTTTTCTCCCAAAGCCCATTTTTGCTAGTAGCTCTCTTACCAAACTCCATCCTACTCTCACTAAGCAAGTTAGGCATAAAGACCATGTATAATATGAGAAACATAGGGGTAAACAATCCATATTAAGGTAAACTATATGCATCATAGACCAGGAAGTGGACAAAAAATTTAAAATATCAAATTATATCATAAACAAATTATGGTCCAAGCACGATCACTGTTTTTTGCTTCTTATTTTTTTTTTTTTACATAGAGCGAATTTAACCTAAATTCACGCACACAGCTATAAGCCTCAAACCCATGACATCCAGCGGCGGGAAACGAATATCCCAGCTTTGGGGCTGGATGGGCTGCGTAAGCGTCACCTTCCCATTCTCTGCATCATAGTAGATTGTAGAACAAAAAAAAAAATAAAGGAAAAAAAAATAGAGAATTCAACTCATGCTAGCAATTTTTTTAAAGGTAAAAAAAACGTTCGCAGTTAGAAACTTTTTACTGCAGTACTCCTCTTGGCCTATTGGTTGAGAGCTTAGGCTTCCAACTAAGAGGTCTAAAGTTCGAGTCCATGTGTATGCATTGTGTGTGAGTTTGGCTTAAATGGCCTAAATGTCCACACAAAAAAAATAAAAAAATAAAAAAAAACATCGATAAAGAACAAAAAAAAGGGAATAATTAGACAAGCCAATTTCTTCGCTAAGGTACAGCTGAACTGACCGAATCGGAAAACACTTATTTTATTATTGAAGTTATTAATTGAGCACAGATTCAGTTCAATAAAATAAAAGTGATATAGAAACACAAGTTTAAACCAACTTTTTCAAAGAAAAAGCAGCAGAATCAGAGGAGGAGAAACCAACCTTGGTTTCCCAGTATCCAGTCTCCCAAAACCTCCATGGCTAATTTGCCCGATTCCAGACGACTTCATCTCCGCGATCTCGCCAACGTAATGAACTGCAGGAGCCTGCTTCAAGGTAACAATGTAAACAGCCGCATCATCCTGGCAAAGTCCTCTAATCTTAAAACCCAGTAACGTAAACAACAGCAGGAGCAACCCATATGTCCTCCCCATCTTATCCCGAATTCCAACCCTATGAAACCAAATATAACCCACCTCCAAAATCTACTCCATAAAACCCAAAGAGAAAAAGAGTGCAAAAAGCAACCAGCCAGCCCATTCAGTGAAGTTCCCAAATGACACAAACCCGCCGAGCAAAAACAACTATTTGGCCAGCAGTGAGAGGAAAACGCTGTAGATAGCACTCATTGATGGACTGGCTGTGAGTTAATGGAAGCCGTGGGCTGATTACTGCTCCAAAGAGAAAAGGGCAAGGAAACGAGCGAACTGAGAGAAAAAGCCTCCAGCTCTCTTTGGATAAAGACACTTTACTTCTATAGCATTGGGTGCGCTTGCTCCCCTGCTTCTGCTTAAGAGCATTAGGCGCAAACAGCTCAGCACACAGCAGGAAAAGGAAGAAGATAAAGAAAAAGTTAAGAGAGAGAGAGAGAGAGAGAGAGAGAGAGAGAGAGAGAGAGAGAGAGAAAGAGCGAGCAAGCGAGAGATGGAGGAGATGGGGACGGAGAGGAGCCTGAGCGAAAAACAGGAATCGAGGAGCAGAATTAAGAAAACTCACCCAGCCGGGCCCAAAAACTTGGGATTAGGAATTCTGATTTAGTACAAGTCATTAAATTCATATAATTAAATTGTTATGATATTTCAAAATAATGTTTATGTCTAAATAATATTAAAATAAATGTATGTAAATAATTATTTTACTTTAAATACATTCATCTTAATAATAAGTTTGATAATATTAGATACAACAACAACAACATCAAGCTTTTATCCCACTACGTGGGGTCGGCTACATGAATCTTTTTCTTCATTGTGTCCTATTAAAAGTCAAATTCTCGTTTAAATCTAATAAAGAAAGGTCATTCCTAATATTTTCTAACCAATTCTTTTTAGGTCTACCCCTACCTTTCTTAACATAAGTCAAATCTAATACCTTTACTCTCCTAACCGGGTCATCGGAAGGCCGTCGTTTTATGTGACCAAACCATCTAAGACGACTCTCTCTAATCTTATCTTCTACTGGAGCTACGCCAACCTTTTCACATATATGCTCATTTTGTATCCTATCTCTAAGGGTAAAGCCACTCATCCACCTGAGCATCCTCATCTCTGCCACACTTAACTTAGTATTATGCTTCTCTTTTAATGGCCAACATTCGGTATTAAATTTGTTTGATAATATTAGATGAAAAAAAATTAAAAAATAGATATTAAATTTGTAAAAATATTAAAAAATAATTATACTTTTTCATGATAAAACTATTAATTAAAATCAAAAAACTATATTCTGTGAAAAAAATAAAGAGATATTCTATATAGATAACAAGATATTTAATTTTATCTACAAAATAATCTTAGAAATTATCTCTTATTTATTAATTAAAATCAAAAAACTATATTCTGTGAAAAAAATAAAGAGATATTCTATATAGATAACAAGATATTTAATTTTATCTACAAAATAATCATAGAAATTATCTCTTATTTATAATAAAAATTTATTTAATTCATCAAAATTATTTTTTATTTAATAGACTACGTATTTAAAATGAATAAACAAATTCATATATTTATATATAATACAAATATACTAAAAAATATTTTGAATTTAATAAAGTATTAGGAAAGACTATAAATTTATCAATTCAAATATTACAATTATAAATAGAAGAATTTAAATATATAAAATTTAAATGTTTTATCTCAGGTTATGAAAATTAGATCGGACATTAAATCGGAAAAATGAGAGGTTCACGATTCAACGAGTTCGACCAGTTCAAGTAGGAGTTCGAACCATAACGTAATAAATAATAATATTAGTAAACATAATACTTTTAACATATATTTAATTTATATATAAGTATATAATTTAATAAAATTTATTATTATTAATTTATGCTAAATATTTTAATATAATTTATACATATATATCATATAACTAATTATATTTATAATTTAAATTTAAATATTTTAAATGAAATAAATGAAATAATTATCATGCAAAAAATAGATTTATTACTAAAAAAAATAAAAATCAAAAATAATATTTCTATAATTTTAAAGTTAAACCAATTTTTAATTATCATGATAAAAATTTAATTTACATATTAATTTCTAAATTTAATATAAATTATTATTAATTTATGTTATATAAATATATATATATATATATATATATATATCAAATTTATTTATGTTGTATACAAAAATTTTTCCAAAAAAAAAATCCTCTTATATCCACCATGCGGACACATGACACAACTAGTTATTTAATCTCACATCACTTAAGTTTTTTCTTATGTTGATTATACCAAGGTTTTCAGAGCCGGACCGGACCGGCCGGTTCAACCGGTTCAACCGCGAACCGGTCCGGCAGGCGGTCCGGGGAGAAGGAGTAATATATTTTTTATTAATATTTGATCCCTTGATCTGCGATCCAACGGCTTAAAGTACTTCGTATTTTTCAAATATTACGCGAACGAAGGAAGTAATAAAATCCCGACGGAGATTTTCCGATCCCAGCCGCCTCGGACGATCCCGAATGCCGCGAACGAGACTCGCTTTTGGCCTCCTACCCGAAAGCTCAGCCCCGCAGCCGCAGACCGCAGGTTCTTTTTTTTTTTTTTTTTGTTATTTTATGCATTAAGCTTGCATTTACATATAAATTCTATTTATGAATTATATATTTCATTATGCTGTTATTAATTATGTCATTAATATATATATATATATTTATATATATATATATATATATATATATATATATATATATAGATATATATATATATATATATATAGTTATATTTATAAATTTATATATATATATATATATATATATATATGCATATATATATATATGCATATATATATATATATATATATATATATATATATATGTTTGGCTCAATATATTGGCTGTTATATATATATATATATATATATATATATTATGTATCAAATTTATTTAAATGTTGTATACATTTGAAAAAGATGTTTAATATATATATATATATATAATATATATATATATATATATATATATATATATATATATATATATATATATATATATATAAAATTTTATTTCCCACAAAAAAAAAAAATCCTTTTGGAGGGGAATTATTGATGAACCTTTTGACCATAGGAGACGACTTCAGACACTTCATGACACATTGACAAGTTATTTAATCTAAACATGTCATCACTTGAAAATTTGATGATTTTTACGTATTATGTTGATTATAAAGTTTTTCTTCTTTCCATGAGTTAAGAGCCCACATTGGGAGGTATTTAATACTTAATAAAAATTTATAAATTAATTAAATTATTTTAATAAATTATGCATTGAACCTGCCGGTTCTAAAAAATCGGGATCGATTCACTTGTTGAACCGGCGGTTCAAACTGATTCCCACCAGTTTGATGTTAGGCCATTTTTTCATGAGGATCGAATCGGGACTAATCGGTTCGGTCCGTTTTTCAAAATCATGGCTTTATCTAAAATTTACGTATTTTTATTTTTATTTTACGATCATTCTTAGATATAATTGTAAAAAATAGCAAAAACCTCGAAAACAATTATTGGCTAAACTATGGAAAATTTTACTTTCAAGAAGAACCGATTCTAATATAAATCTTAAATCATTTTGGGCAAAATTGCCCTAACATTAATCTTTTGTTTAATTTAAATTTTAAACAAGAAAATAGAATGGAGAGTCTTGAGAATAAGTCTAGTTTAGTTATGTAGAGAAAGAAAATTTTACTTTCAATAAGAACCCTACTAGCAAGTCTCAAGTTATGTAGAGCAAGAAAATAGAATGGAGAGTAAGTAGATATAACGAGCTGCAAAGAAATCAAATTATATTTGATAAGTACATGCTGGTATATCATTATTTACATGATATACATACATAGCATAGATATTGTACGACAAACATATAATAATAATAGGTGTACTAATGTAATAAGATGTTATATAAATTATTTTGTAACTGCTAAGTATAGGACTGATATAACTTATTGATCATTGATTATGAATTGTATTGATTGCACCTATTTTATTGCTTATATGATATGAAGCTTGTCACATTGACTACCACATATTTTATAATTAAATATTCATACTAATATTGACTAAATGATTACATGCATGTTATTTCTATTGCATTGCAATTATTTTAGTTATAGGTTATGATAACTTATTGAGCAGTTAGCTCGCTCAATAGTTTTTACATGATTTTAGGTATGGTACGGGGTCCAATGGACTGAGGACGAATATGGTATTCAGTTTTTTTTTTTTTTTTTAAGTTTTTTAATTGATAGTCAATAACTAAAAGATAAACTTGTGAATATATGGATTGAATTATTGGCTATTATTTATGAATTTTTAAAAATGAATACAGTTGATTATTTCAATGAATATGAATTATAGTTACTTCCACTAATGATTATGTTAAATAAAAGAGATTAGTGACTATGATAAATTAATTAATAGATAAATTGATAATTCTTCTAAAATTACATCATGAGGTGTTACAACAAATGCCCTATATGAGTCATCCATGATGATGATTTAGACGAGTCCATGAAGGTAAACTCCACATGCAACTAGCAAGCCCCTCTAGATGAGTTACAAGTTATATATGAGAGTATTCCATGTGAGTGGCTGTGAGCTAGGGGTGAATATAATTGGACTCAAGATTGTAGGCTTTATATATGTGTGCCTCCTATAGTTTTGATGAGGATATCTATAGAAGTTGGATAGCCTTGATTGGGAGAGCTACTGAAAGAGGCAAAAATTTATAAAGTAAGTGCTCCTTAGGTAAAGGCTTGGTGGAGCAAGATCTATGGTTAAACTCTCACAAAATATGTGCTTCCTTGATTTAGCTCTTATAATGTGAGCTTCATAAGATAGCCGACACTTAATTACAGTAAGTCTCTCTTCACTTTGGGGTATCTTCAATAAGAATGCTTGATTGTGACATGGAAGGTGGAGATGATAGATTTAAAAATATTCACTAAGTGCCTAACAATATTCCATTGTAGGTGGATGAAGAGTCTACTATAATGAAGTCGGAAATTCCCTTGTTTTGATGTTCTCTTTCTCCCCAAGTGATTGATAAAGTGAGCATTCCTTCAATCTCCTTCCTTTCCCTATACATTCAATAGTAGGCCAAATGTTGGAGTTAGGTGAGAATCACCTAGATTCATCTCCTAAAAAAATGCTTCTGAAGATGGTGTTGGCAAAACTTATTATAATTAGAATGCTATGTCAATTTGATAGGTGAAGGTTAATGTTGTAACAACTACAACATCACAAAATGGAATCTCATTCACCAGCATTTTTCCCTTAATAAAATTGATAAAGTGACTTTAGGATGAGAAGTCTTGCATGTGCTTGCCAAGTTTACCTCTCCCAAATAAATTTGCATGTTGTCAACTTGTTAGGAAATATTAATATTCACAGTTCTCAGAAATTAATTTGTGAAGGCCCACTAACCTTTACAAAGAAACATAGTAATTATTTTTTAGAATCCATAATATTTACAAAGACCCATAAGAACTTTGTGTCAATTGACAAACATTAACAAAGACCCATAAGAACTTTGTGTCGATCTAAAAAAACTATTTCATTTTCTAATTTTTTGTTATGTATATTTAGGGTTTTTATATCAAGATTATGTTTTAGTTTATTAATGATAAGGTCTTATATTTTATTTAAATAAAAACTTAACACTCAAACAAAGTGGTTTAGTAGTGTTTTAAAGTGACTTTTGTTTTCTAGTTGTGCATGACTTCAAGGTTTAGTCTTGTTTGCTTTTACATAAAAAATGTTCAATATTTTCTTCAACTACTCAGCTCACCTTTTTATATTTAAATTATCCTAATGATGCATATGTTATTTTCATGCACTAGCTTGAGATCATAAATCATGCTTCTTTAATGATATATGTGATAATCAAAATCAAAATAATTATTTTTAGGCTCATGGGTTCAATAAGAATAGGACCTAACTCTCATGGGCATTAGCCTCTTAATGAAGTCCCCTACTTTAAATGGCCTCCATGAGTTATTCCACTGAGTCCTTAAGTAGGGTAATGGTCATATATGAGTGAGTGGGTGATCTTTCACAATGCATACATCAAGTTGGTGTATTTTTTTTCAATTGCCTCTCAGGTTGATATGACTTATGATGGTGGACTTCGCGATTGTGTTGGAAGTGCATCTACCTCTCTAGCTTGGACATTCTAATGAAACTTATATATTCTTATGGAATCACAAAGGACTTCTTTTGGCCAAGATATCTCTTAGTTAACTTGAAGTTTGAACGGATGTTACAAAATTATGTTCTTCTATGTTGATTAATTAGTTATTGGCGAGTTTAAGTAACTTGGTTGTTGCAGGTTATTGACATATCTAAAATGTTAATTCCACAAACCTTAAGTGAAACCAGAGCCAACTGAAACTCTTTGGGCTCTAATTCCTTGAATTCTATCATAACCCTCTAAATTCTCATTATGAAGTTTCTCGCTCAGGTACTAGCTCATTTTCAACAAGGCTTGTGAATTCTTCAATGACTTATGGACATCAATGAATTGTGTGAGGAACAACTTTTTAAATTTAAATAAAGATGCTAGCTGCTTCACAAGAGTTAAGAGAATCACTTTAAAGGTGATTCATTGATTGTGAGGAAAACTGAGTGTATGTCCAATGCATCATTAAGGCCTAACAAGGAAATGGTTAACTCCAAGTAAGCCATGTGGTAAGTAGGATCCATCATTTTCTTAAAAGATTAAAGTTAGGGGATTTTGAACTTTGTTCAAGGCATTGGCTTGGATTTTTTTGGGATAATGTGTTGTAAGTTGGAGTTTTCTCTTGTTAGCTCATTCTTCTTTGTTATAAAGATAATTTGTTTCATTTATCATCAAAGTGAAGGTCAATGCTCTCACACTTACTTGTTGCCTTCAAATGATTGAGTTTAAGGATCATTATTTTGCAATCCCACATTGGGCGGAGTAGTTCTAAGAACACACTCCAAAGCTCCTAGTTCACAGAGCTAGTTCTCCATTTTCTCCATGTTGGTAGAGCTACATATTTATTTTCCTATCTTCTATCTATATTATTTTTTTTTTCATGAAGTCCTAATCACTGTTTTGAAAATCGGATCGGACCGGCCAATTCAACCGGTTCAATCTTGAACCGGACTGGTGACTAGTCCGATCCACCTTACAGAACCAGCTCTTCATTGAACCAGATTGAATCGGCGGTTCAACCAGTGAACTGGTCCGGGTTGGAACGAATCGGGCGGTTTATTAAATTTTTTTTATTTTTGTTTTAATTAAATTTTAAACAATATAGTTTAGTTTATTAAAATTTTTAATTTTGTAAAATATTTTTATATATGATGATTAATTTCATCATAATATATGCAAACTATCTTAAATACCTCACATAATTTGTTTTACAAAAAGAGTGTATTTCACACTTTATAAAGGGTTCAAGGTGCAACATTCTCAAACTTCTCCTATAATGTGAGACTAAAAAAGTTGCTTGAATGATTTATAATGTGAATTTGAGCTTATATGAGCTAGTTGGGCTTCAAATTTTGGCTTAATTGGGCTACAAATTTGAGCAATATTAATATTATAAATATATATATTATATTAAATATTATTCTTATAAATATATTTAATTATAAATATATAAATATATTATTTTTAAATGATTTTTATATTTATAATTTATTATATATATATATATATATATATATATATATATTATTAAATGGTCATATATTTAATTATTTATATTAAATTAATGATAATAATTTTTTGATATTATAAATTTATTTATTATATTAAAAATTATTCTTATAAATATATTATTTTTAAATGATATTATATGTATAAAATTTTATTATATATTTTGAAATTTTATAAATATTAGTAAATGCTCGTATACTTATATTATATTATTTTAATATTATTAATTTTTATTAATATTATTATTTATTACGATCTATGAATCCGTTGTTCGTGATCATGATCTTCTTTATTTTGTTACTTTGCCGATCAAAAATGCACTTAGACGTGAATGAGCGAAGTCGCTGACTAGCTGAGTATGGCGGATAAGTGGCCATGCTTCCCTGACCTTGCTTGAATTGCAACCTCTTCCATTCATTAGCTTGGTCAACGTGTAGATCCGTCCGGACGGTTATTTCGATTTTCATCTGGCATAAGGGGCATGCCTGAGGTATTCTTGTTTTGCCTGGTGGCCTGAAAACGGCTTAATCTTATTGCTAGAGGCATGGTATTCATCTTGAGAACCATTCTCTTCACCTTCTCCATTTCGCTGACTTATTACCTGGCATTGGGAGGTTTTTTTTGACCTAACCTGATGCAGATTTTTAATGCCATGGATTATAATATTGCTTTCAATAGAAGGGACAAATGTTTTTGTTTTCTGACTTTAGCTGCGGTGATTTACAAAAAGTATATTTGGAAAAGGTGAAAACTGAGATTTTAAAACTATTTGTGCTAAGACCATTAACTGGAATGGTTTGGAAAATCTTAAAGCTAAATTTGGAAACATTCTGGTGTAATTTTTGGGCCTTTGGTAGCTAAGTCGCTGACTAGCTGACTGTTCTTGTATGGGTATTCTTGCGGATAAGTGGCCTTTAAATTTGGGTTTATTAACCTCATATGCTTCCCTGACCTTGCTTGAATTGCAACTCTTGTTACCACTGTTGTGCCTTGCTATTTCTTCTCTAGGTGCTTTTATTCCTGGTTGCTCCTTCCCTGGGTTCCTTCTTCCGTTTTGGGGTACTATAAGGGCTCGGTTTTTGCTTCCTTATTTATTTTTGCTGCCTTCTTTTGGTCAAGTTTTGGGATATTTTTCTTCCCTTCTAACAATTTTGTAAATAAATAAATAAAAAGCTTGGTCAACGTACAGATCCGCATTTAAGAATATAAGCGGTGGTGCGCGGCGCATGGAACTTCATGATCTTTCCTCGAGAACAATGGACGGTTGTGATGAATTCAACTTTAGCTATTTAAAACCAGACGGCTTACATCAATGCTTCGCATGCGAAACTGTTTGCACCAAATGATTGACCCAGCATGGACCGTCGGACCCTCGGTAGTGGGAATTTGGCAGCTTTCCGCCTTAAGAAACTAAAAAATTGTATGGAACCAACAATTGGTGCGGAGTGTAATTATAAGATTCTATGTTGCATAATTATTTAGCTTAATCGCTGTAACATTATTACGCTTTCTTTTTGCATTACGTGTGGGCTCACTCGCACCGTTTTGACGGTGATAAAATGAAATACTTGAGATTTCAACCGATCAAAATTATGATAATTATTCTATTGAACTTATCCAAATGCACTTTTTACGAGATTTACAATTTATTTCAATAACTTTCATATTATTTTATTTTGTAGATTCTAATCAAAAATTTCATTCGCTACTTTTTTTTTTTTCAAAAATTTGTATAGTAAAGAATTTTTTTTTGTATCAATTTTAAAAAAATTTATTTCTCACCTAAAATTTTTATAATTATTTTTATAAAAAGTACAGTCATCCCAAACATACTCATATCTATATTATAATTTTTTGATTTATATGCCACTAATTTTTTAATATTTATATTGATTTATATATTACTTTATTGTTTAAATTATATATATATATATATATATATATATATATATATATATATATATATATATATATATATATATATATATATATATATATATATATATATATAGGTTGTGGGCTAGAATATTCTCGGAGGTAGAGTGGATAAACTTTTCATCTTAGCAACGCACGAATATTCAACACACAAACAAATAATTTAAGAGAAAGAGCAGCAAAACATCAAATATTTTTACATGGAAAATATGAAAAGGGAAAAATCACATGGTCTTGCCCAAATAAAAAGATTTCACTAAATTTGAGTGAATTACGAAGAAGGCTGTGTGATTATAATAGTTTGGAGAGTGATGTGGAAGTTCGACGACAGTCTGGTTGAAGTCCAAAGGTGCTCGGGCGTAAGTCTGGTGATCCTATGACAATCGGTAAATAACGGTTGGGCACTGGTCTGATGATGGTCAGACGAAAATCTGGCAATTATTGGTGGTCGAGTAGTGAACTGATGATAGTCGGGCGAAAGTTCAACGGCTATATGCAATGGGGTACAAGTCTAACGGTGGTCGACAACCAGGTGGAAATACGGCAGCGGTTGGCGGTTGATCGGTGGCCTAGAGGTAGTCTGACGACGGACGATCGACAGAGGTTCGCCAATGTTGGTGTTAGAGTTCTTAAAGCCTTAATACTCTCTTCAATCTCCAGCAAAAGGTCAGGCCCCCTTCTCATGTGGGAAGAGCGGATTTATTTATTAATGTTTTAGATGACATGCCCCATAAATATGGATAAGATATTGGGTCAATTTGGAGTGCTTCATCAGACGACCCATGTTGATCCTCTCGATTATAGAGTGTTTATCAAGCATTGATGTGCCTGAATGATATTAGAATCAGGTGATCTTGGGTTCGTTGGATTTCTTACGCTAAGCCGCTCGATTCAACAATAAGCATGCTATATTTGGTTAACGAATTTAATGTTGAACATTCCAAATGTGTTTCAGGCCAATGATTTGGACCCATTTGGGCTCGAATTAGATGGATTTTTATCTCGTTGGTTTGTCTCTTTGAGACGTTTAGTTTGACTATAAGTTTACTAAAATTGGAGTTTGAATGATCTTGTATTTAATTTTAAAAGTTTTCAATTTGAATATGACTTTATATATATATATATATATATATATATATATATATATATATATATATCATTCTTTGAAGTTGGAATGTTAATCAAACTTATAATGGAGGCTCTTTTGAGCTCCAAAAGTATAAAATTGAGTTCGTATCATCAAAAAATGATTTTGTTAAAAAACGTCTAAATCAGACCTTTTGAATCGAAAATATGTATGATTCTACATATATATCATGGAAAGAACTAAAAAAAGGGGTTGAGCTATGGCTTTATCATGGAAAGAAATATTTAAATATGTGGATAAAAGTATGATTCTACATATAGAATATCACATTAAGAAAATAACCCTACCACTCACTAAAGCAACATATTAAAGATCATTAAATCCGTTTTATGTGACTAGCTACAAAGCCTCCACTTGTTATCCACCAAGCCTCCACTCCTGAGAATAAAATTCAAAATTTTGTTCAAACATCAACCATCCTTTCATTCAACATAAACATCATAAATAGTCAAATGAAAATCCTAATACAATATAGAAAAGATGCAAAATGAGCGAGAAAGAGAGTAGGGGCAGACCCTTGAGTTTGAATTGGGGGGAACTTTACCCTCCAAGTCTGGCATGCCCTAGCTTTCATAGAAAAGTTATTTAATTGACAATTTAATGTAATCAAACAACTTCATATGTTCCTACATAAAACTCTTTGAAATTTAAAAAATTTGAATTCCTATGAAACCCAAAATTTTAATTTTCCCCACATAAGTTAATGAAAATCAAAACACAATACAAACATAGCCTTGCAACATAAATATATAATGTAATCCAAAATATTTATTGTATTTCATGGTCTTCATTATGCTCATGTTGAAGGGTCTACTCTTCCTATTAGCATGATTCCTTATATTTGATCCAGAAGCTTCCTTTGCTACATTATTTCCCCTATTCATAAATAGCTCTTCAATAAAGAATTGAAGTTATGGCGATCTTCCACAAGATCAAGTGCTATCTTCTCCAAATCAATTCTTGCAAAATGTGTATTATCACTAAGTTGTTTATCCTTCTACTTTATTAAGAACCTACATTCTCCACTATTATTAGTTGGTGTTCCATCTAACATTATATTCTTTACTTTTAGAATGTTAGGTTGAATATTCACTTGCATTTGATTGATTTCTCCATATGAAAAGGGATTAGTCTTCAAATTCCAATGTAAAATATTTTTTTTTTTTAATATTAGTATATTTTCAATCTTAATATATAGTAGTACATGTAATGTAACAATTCTATAAAATATACATTGGGTTTAATTTTTCTAAGAATTTTAAATGGGTCATATGCTCTTGCATAAAGTTTTTTGAATTTTGAGGTATTTCTTTCATGTCTAATACAAATCACCATCTTTAAATTATTTTTTAGCTCTATTTTTATTCAAAGATTCAACATAATTAATATTACTTAATTTTATTAAATTCTTATTAGTTTCATGTAAGCCAATAGAATATGTTGTAAAAGCACATATAGAATTTGAAAATGCATGTGTAGGAATGTCAATTATACAAGGAGATTTTTGAGATTATAACCATATATCCGCTTCTTAATAGTAGTTGATATAGTCCAAATCAATCGAATCATGGACTCCTTTTATTGATCTCTGTTAATGGACCATCGCCTCCTAATTTCTATCATAGAATTGTTTCCACCAAACCTCTATTGAACCATTGGCATGTAACTTTCGTCATTGGACCACACCATTGTCATGCCACCATCATTCAATCATCATTGTACGACCTTTATCGTCGGATCACCTTAACCCAACCTTTGTCGTTATGCTAGAACCACTCAATCGCCACAACCCGACCTCTATCATCTAACCACTAACACCCAACCTTTATCATTAAACTATCATTAATCAACCATCACCATCAAACCACCATTGCTCAACCATCATTGTTGGATCGTAGTCGCTCATCCTCGTACCACCGCCGCCATTAGATGTTGGTGCCCAATCACCGCCATTGAACCATAGATGCTTGATCGTTATTGTCAAACCACTATCATCCAAACCCCACTGCCTAATGTCCATTGTTGAACTACCATCATTCGACAACAATTATTTGAACTCCTCTCATCCTTTATTACCTCAACCATATTTTCCACCACTCTCACAAGAGGACAAGCTAGCTACTCATACTCCTATAACTTTGCCTTCTGTAATTTGGGAGGCGAGCAAAATTTATAATCAAGGCTTATCTAATGAAACTATTTCAGTTAAGCAAAGCCTTTTGATTTCTTGTTTTATATATGAATTTATTACCTAAAAATTGTGGTAACTTCCTTTTTTTTTTTTTTTTTGTATGCGTTAAATTTTCATATAAAACTAAAACATTAAATTCTCTCTTTATTGACATAAATATTTTAGAGTGCAATTATACTAAAACATTATTAACATGCAAAGAAATGTGCTCGAAAATTTAGTAATTTTTCATTGAAATTTTTATGAGCTTCAATTAAAAATTTAAAACTTTGCTAAAATAAAATAATAATGAATTTTACATTAAAATTGAATATTATAATCCCAATTACCACCACCACCAACAACAACAACATCAAGCCTTTATCCCACTACGTGGGGTCGGCTACATGAATCATTTTTCTCCATTGTGTCCTATTAATAATCCCAATTACCATGTGAGAAAAAAAAAAAGCTTAAGCATTACATCTGAGCCTTATTTTTTTTGTTTGAGAGTTTTTGCCTCATTTAAGATGTTTAAGCTCAATGATTAGCATACTTACCTGTGATTGTTCTTTGATATTAATATTTTAAAATAAAAAAGTACACACGTAAAATTAAAATAATAAATATTTATAAATCTAATACCTATTTTAAATAATTAAGCTTTTCAACTTAAATATTGATGAAAACAAATATAAACCCTCAAATTTATGATAAAAGTTAAATTTTATATAAGAATTTAATGAATGAAAGTATAAAACTAATAATTTTATAAATAAATAATATTTAAATATTACATTAAAATGATAAAAAAAATAATTAAATCTTCTTGTGCAAGCTAGTTAAAAAGAAGAAAAGAATAACCGATCATGGGAGGGGAACTGTACTACTACAGAATCATTAGCGTCCTTTTTCCGTAGGGCAAAGAGCCGTTGGTGCTTGGGTGTCCATCATCGGCTATTTTTGGGTTCATTTACTACTGTTGTAATTTTTATAAAGAAAACCTTTGTCAAAAGTTGCAATCTTTTATCTTATTATGTGGAGTTAATAATATGAATTATTTTTTCTATTATATTTTATTAAGTTAATTTTTTATTTAAATTTAATGAAAAATATAATTTATAATCATATATTTTAAGTCTGTATTTATCTATTTTAATATTTGATGAATCTAATATATCTATTTTTCTAATCAAATCATTAGAAGTATGATATTTTATGTGATTAATATTTTATTTGGGATTTTTTTTATTACTTTTTAAACTACTTTTTTAATATACAAAATTTAAGTAAACTTAAAAGTCATTTTAAGAAGCAAAAAGAAAGTCATTCCAAACGAAGTCTAAATCATCTAAGATGACTCTTTTTAATATTACCTGACACGAGCTACTTCAATCTTTTCACGTCTATACTCTCTTGACAATCTGTCTCTAAGTATAAAATGAGTTATCCACCTTGGCATTCTCATCTCTACTAACACTTAATTTTATACTTCTCTTTTAATAATCAAATTATACCAATATTATTATTATTATTATTTTAATATTTAATAATTTTTACACTTATAATATTTCGACGGATTAACTTAAAAAAAAAAAACCACAAAACTTCTGAGCTGTAAACAACTTTAGTAAGAAGGTTGCATAATAGACTTTTTTGTTTTGTTCTTTGTAAAACGACGTTGCGTGTGGGTTAGGACCCTGAGGGCTCGTTTCGTTCCCCGTTTCTCATTCGTTTTTCAGTTTGAAACGGAGAAATCAGTTGGCGTAGATGTTTGAATGTAAGACATTTTTTTAAAAACTCCATTTCTCTTCAATTTTGAGAAGCATTATATATTAGCTTCTCCGTTTCAAAAACTTCATTCTCATAGTGACGTTTTTGAAACTGAAATGACAAATAAACCAAACGAAGCCAGAGTCAACTGAAAATTGAGTTTGGCCCGTGATTGGTTAGTCCTCCCAATAAATGCCAAGGCAAAAAGACACCCTGTGCCATAATGGCAGGGCGAGTTGGCAAAGGGTAAGGGGGCAAAATTAAAAAAAAAATTAATAGGTGACTTCACAAAAAAAAAAAAAAAAAAAAAAAAAAAAAAAAAAAAAAAAAAAAAGAGACCGAATTCTGATGTCCTTGGGAAGTCGGGCAAAATTCCGGCGTTGGGCATAACTCTGGCGTCACTTGAGTGTCGGGCAGAACTTCGGCGTCGTTTGGAAGTCAAACCGAATTCCAACGTCGGGTAGAACTCTGACTTCACTTGGGCATCAGGTAGAACTCTGGCGGTGGTCGTGGAGTTCTTCCCTCCTATATTCTCTTCTTCTTCTCTTCCTCTTGCCTGGCTCTTGGCTTGGGCCCCCCTCTCATGAGAAATGAGGGGTCTATTTATAGATATTATGGAGTGGCATGACTTATAAATAGGTGAGAGATCAAAGGCAAATCATGAGTGGTTTGAATGAACGGTCGATATTGAATCCCTTGATCATGGACCGTTCGTCAGATATTTGTTGGTATTAATGATGTCGAAATTTGGCGATCTTGGGCTCGTTGAATTCGTCACGTTGAGCCGCTCGATTCGACTATAAGCACATTATGTTTGGAAACCGTTTGGTAACTAAAATTATGGTTTGAACTTCCAACAGTGCTTCGAGTCCTGTATTTGGTCTCATTTGGGCTCGGATTGAGTTGAATTTGGTGTTGTTGGGTTTGTATTTCCGAGACACTTAGTTTGACTGTAAGTTCTCTGAAGCCAGAGTTCAGGTGATCCTGGATTTAATTTTTGAAGTTTCTAGCTCGATTTTGCCTCGAGATTCGTGCCCGATCAAGATAATTTTTTGATGATACATCAATAATCATGTTCATATATGTCAATTCCATCAAGATGCCTTTCGCAACTATCAATGACATTGACTTTGGTAAAATGATTTCACGGTATAATATAATTTATCATATTTGGTGATAACATCAATACATTATAGTAGATATGAATTATGGAAGGTGACTTCTATAATAGATGTAGAAGGAGCTTTGCAAGTGTCAAAACTAACACAACTCCTCTTGGCCTATTGGTTGAGAGCTTAGGCTTCCAATTAAGAGGTCCAAGGTTCGAGTCCATGTGTATGCGTTGTGTGTGTGAGTTTGCCTTAAATGGCCTAAATGTCCCAAAAAAAAAAGTGTCAAAACTACCATTAAGAGGGGTTTTTTGACAATTTTTTTAGAAAAGATAATGACTTAAGACTAATAATTAATTTTTGGGAAAAAAAATTTTTTTTTAGAAAAATTTTATTGGGAAAAAATTATAACAAAACAAAATAAACAATTTTGATGGCAATGATGGACTTTTTAATTATTTAAAAATAAATAATTAAAATAGATACTAGATATGCTAAATTGCCTATTTATTATGACTAATATAATTTTAGCTAATCTATCAATTTGATATGTTAATTGAATAATGATTCAAATAGGATCGCGTTGATGACATAATTGCACTCTGAGATATCTATACTACTACTATAAAAAAGGCTTGAATTTCCTTCCACAGCAAATACTGGCAATTCATTTTAATTATTTTTAATTATTCAAAATAAATCTCAATCTTTCATTTTAATAATTATAATTATAACTTATTTATTTAATGTATTAATAAACAACTCCTGAGACTTGTTTCACGTCAAGTATATGAGTATATCTGAAACGAACGCCTCGTTGCCCTGGAAAAATTATTCTGTCAGGTTACCTGACGTAGACAGGTAGCTTATAATGTCGCCACGTGCACTTACTCCTTACCGCGCGGCCCGACGACCCGACTCGGACCGAATCCGGGATTATTGTGTTCGCGTATTGCTCGGTATTGATAGGTATTACTCGGTATAGCTTGACAATAACGGGAAATACCGCTATGTGAAGATCAATACCGAGCAATACCGAGTAATACCTAAAAGAACTCGGTATTGCTCGATATTGAATTGGGTATTGCTCCGTATTGTTCTTCACATAATATTATTTTTTATTTTTGTCGAGTAAAATTGACCAATAGCTAGCAATACCGAGCAACGCAAACTCCCGGGTTCATTCCGGATCGGATCGTCGGGCTATGAGGTAAAGAATAAGTGCACAAGGTGACATATTATAAGCTACGTAACCTGACCAGGAATAATTTTTCGTTGCCCTGGGCCTGGAGTCCCTTTGCCCAAACTAGGCTTCGCGTGAAGAAAGAGTCACTGCTTGTTCGCCTTCGTTAGTCCTGTCGGAGTCGCTGCTTCGCCTTCGTTGGTCTCGTCGGAGTCACTGCTTCTTGCTTCGTTGCTCGGAAGTCACCTCTGGAGTTCACTGCGAAGGTAATGATCATTGTCAAGCCTTCTTTGTTCCTGTTCCTGTTGGCTCGGAAGTCACTACGGGAGTTCGCTGCGAAGGTAACATTCTTTTTTCTCCATTTTCTCCTTACGCGCTTCTTCAACTGTCGGAGTCGCTGCTTCTTGGCCTTCGTTGCTCAGAAGTCTGCGTCGGGAGTTGGCTCCGAAGGTAATGAAAACTAAAAAGTCGTTACATCATCTTAACCTTTTGGGAAACCCAGCATTTTACATCTGCATACGTTGCATAGAAAGCACCTACAAGCCATCGGCATCATCAGAAAGGATCATGCCATGTGCTCTAACAACATTGGATCACTGGTAACCTGATTTGAAGGTACTAAATTGTGATATTGAATACCAATTATTATGCCCATTTTTGTTTTTAACTATTCCAAATATCGCAATTTCCTTCCATCACTGATGCAGTGGTCTTCATTTTCTGCTTTTGCATTTATCACGTCATGCTTCTGTTTCTGAATTGTGCTTAATATTTTTCTATTTTATTTCTCATAGCAAATCTTAAATTGAATGTCAACACTCAAGGTTATAAACCTTGTCCCTGATTAAGCTTTGATTTTCCTAACGTCCCCCTTTTCTTTATGTTTATTATTTTCTTCCAAAGGGATAGAGGGGTTATTTCAGAGGGATAATGAGCAATTATTTGATCTTTAACTTGCCATGCATTTTTATGCTGGGGTTTGTGCCATTTGATATGAAGATGGATAAAATGTTGCATATGGCTTACTATTTATTCAGGTTTAATCAATATCATAGGCAGTTTGTTGACTTACCAATGGATGGTCTATGCCAAACTTCTCAAAGTTCATTGGAGCCTCACATGAATCAAGCAAACATTCCACATAGGTAGCTTATCTGGGATCATGAATGCCCTAAAGTTCGTGAAGTCAAAATTTTCTCTAACCATCCTAAAATAAAATGGAAACGAAGTATTAAAAATTGGACACAACAAACCATCTCAAGCACGCTTGATATCGGTTTCACTCATTACAATTATGATTCTTATGTGTGTATGAAATCTGAAAAGATTAGTGGCACTATCTATCTCTTACTCTCAATTGATGATATATCACTTGCAATTTTTGTTTCAAAAGAAATCACCATATGGAAGGCTTTTCTTTAAATGGAGTTCTCAAAAATATCTTACTATGCCAAGAAAATTCTTGTAGTGGAGTTCATCCAGTTAGAAAAAAAATAAGCCTTGTTCTTCTTATAAGGAATATGCATCAAGAAGATTATTGATAGGTTTGTTATGAAAGCTTTTAAATCAGTTTTTACACCTCTAGTACGACATTTAAAGTTGAGCAAGGATCAAGCACCAACTTATGATAAGGAAATGTCATATATGAAGAAGGATTCCTATTAAAATATTATGATTGGTGTCATGTATGTTATGATTTATTGTATGCAATATTTGGCTTATTCACTTAGTGTTATTTATTGGGTCGTTTTTTTTTTTAATCAATGGAGACATTATTGGGAAGCTACAAAATGGTGCTGGTTTAAATGTAACAAGTTCTTTGGAATTGAGGTATGAAAAATCTGATTCAGTAAATGAAGCGAGTACAGGGTAACCAGAGTTAAAATTGATTGTAAGTATTTCTCATGATGAACTCAGTAACTGAGATGAGGATTCATAAAGCCATTCCTCATTAACTGGGATGAGGTTAATGATTATGATGACAATCAAAATGTTTGCTCATATGCATAAAATTATCATGTGTTAAAATTTGCTTCAAGCAACCTACGTAATTATTTGGTTTTTGGGAAAAATATTTGTTATTGCTGCTTTACGTTTCCTTGTTAGTGTGATTTCCATAAAGATATTGATAACTGAGAATGCATTTGTCTAAACACTTTGATTTGAAGTTCCCAAAATTTGTTTAGCAGGATTTAAGTTATATCTTGCATATATCCAGCCTATTATAGGATACCAAATAACCCACCCTTAAGTTTTAATGAGGTTCATCAAGCTGCATGGACATCCTTTCTATTTTTGATTATTATGTAAAAGTTTCTTTGGCTTCCTTGGTAGTCTATCCACCATAAGTGGCAACGTCATCATTGATAATTATGTGCAACCACCAGTAAATCCTTCTCTAGATTCCATTGCCCACCAACCTGGGATGATGCTGATAAAATTCATTGAAATCTGTTTGATTGATTTAAGGTTCCTGAATTTCTGGTTAGTAGGATTTAACTTAAATATTGCATAAATCTTGCCTAAGTGTTAATGAGGTTCATGAAGCAGCGTGGACATCTTTCTTTTTTGTGATTATAATGTAAAAGTTTATTTGGCTTCTTTGGTAGTTTATCCGCCACCCGTGGAAACATGATCATTGATAATTACGAGAAACCATAAGTAAATACTTTTCTAGATTCCATTGCCGACCAACATGGGGATGATGCTGTTAAAATTCATTGAAAATCTATTTGATGGATTAATTGTTTCCTGAGATCGCATTTCAGACTGTTTTTGTTGTGTATATCAATGAGATATAATTGTCCTGGGTAGCAATATTACTTTCATCCAACTGTGCAATCATATAGAGTAAAACATCAACATTGGGGTTTTTCACTGACAAACTGTGAGTAATTAGATTGCATGTTTGTGCATAATTTTAGATGCAATGCATTGCAGCGTGTATGGTGCAGCATGACCACTGATTGCATTTATTTTGCTATTGGATGAGTCATGAAATTATGGAATTGAGTCCAGATTTTCTGTTTTATTTTATTACTTTGTTTCTCAGAATATTATTGAATTTGTATTTAAGTGTTGAATCTTTGCATGTTAATGGATAATAAATTAAGTTGTCGTGCAGTGTAGCTGACATTAGTATAGTGCATGATCACTACTTGCATTTATATATCACTATTGGAATTGCAATGAACTTCCTTTTGCAATCGGGTTTAGATTTTTGCATTGGTTGAATGCTTTTTGTTGTAACTTTACATAACATTTGTAGAAAGTACTAGATGTGAAATCCTCCAGGTAATTGTGCATGCCCTGGGGAGTATTGAGATCTATTGTTCGTGTGTAAGGCCTTTGAAAATGATCCAAACGAGGGTAACTAAAATTGGCTGACCAATCACGTTGTGATCTGTCCTCTATTCATAGCACCAGTGTCGAAGAAATATCAGATACAGCTACATTCCTTTTCCAGTTTTTTTTGTTTTAGATTCATGAACGTTTACAATTTAAAAGCAAATAAAGCTTTTGGCAGCAACAATGGCAAGTGTGATCGAGATAGATATTCAGGCAATGAGTTTGCTTATCGAAATTTCTCTGTATGAGGCTTTTGCGTCTATTCTATGAGATCATTTCTGAAAATATCATACATAGTATGACAATGAAATGTCCTAAATTCTATTAAATCAGATTCCATGAGCCATGGGGCCTTATCTAGGCAAATGCTGTCACCTGAGTCCATAGGTATAGCAGGATCGGTCGGTTGTTTTGTTTGATAGACCAATTTAATGCTTGCATATGAAAATATTTCTTCGTTAATTTTATCTGTAACTTTGACCTTGTATGAGTTCCTTCTTCCTTGTTTATTACATCAGTTGGAAGGCTTTCGTGTTGCTTAACTTGTATAACTATTTATTTATTTATTTCATAAAAATATGCAATCCTTAACACTTAAAGACATCCTTATCACTCATTGTCTACGGCTTATATGTATGTTGCCATCGCTGATATTAAATTTCTTTCACAGTATCAGTGTTGCTTTGAAATATTAGAATTTTTATCATGAGTTACCTTGTTTGCCTACCCGCCAGTTGATTTGAATATTTCTCTTAATGTTTTTTTTTTTTAGTTTTGACTAACAAATTTAGTCTTCTAACACATGATATATTGATGTAAAAAAATAAATTGGTTGGGAACCCTCACATTATACATAAACTTTTCTTTGGATCTTTTATTTTACTTAAATGAGTATGTTTGAAGAATAACACAAATTTTATTAATTTATTTCATACAATAATTTTATATTTTTATTAATATTTTTTTAAAATTTTAGCAACGTGCACTTTGTGCACGTGCAATAAAACTAGTTATCAGAAGAAACTCCTAGGTTTCCTACGCGCCCCCTCTGGCGAGTGGCGATACACCATCAGTTACACTTCCATCTAGTGGTCCTCTGACGGGTTGTGCTTTACTTACCTACACTCTCCGATCAGGAGCTCCAGCGGCGGATTTCTCAAGGCGATACAGGCGACTCCTCAGTGTGACACGATGCTCCGGTAGTCTCTTCTACCTTGTGATGCATAGCACCAGCGGCCTCCTCCTTCTCGCGAGTCCAGGAGCTGGAGGCGGAAGAAGGCGTACGTTAAATAAAGAGCGGTAAATATGTGTTTCCTTGAATAAAATCAGTTTTGCACTTGTTTTTTTGTCTCAACATTTATGAGTATTTTCTGAAACTGTTATCCAAGTGCTCTTGTTAGGTCTCTGTAGGCATTGAATCATTCATGGATTTTTTTGGTCTCGAGATTCATGGTTCAGGTCTCCATACTGTTTTGTGGTGCTCTTGATTCATTTATTACGCATTAATCAAGTCTATGTTTTTTTGCCTCACTGCAGGTACTAGAAATATATCAAACATTTATGCTAAAGACATGAAAAATGAGGTGCATATAACATGTTTTTTCACACTGAGATAGCAATCATCTAAACACTAGAGTTTCTGGTTTATAAACATCACCCAAACAATTGGAAAATTTTTCGGACATCTGAAAGGGTTTCAACAACAGCTTTTTCTGACATCAAATTTTCTCGCTGCAACTTCACAGCTAACTTTAAGGACAACATCAAGCACTCCAAATGTGCATCCATATAAAACTCTCTTTATTGTGGCAAAACATAGTAGAAGTTGAAAATAATTTGCCTTGAATCCCCTCATTTACACTTCTATCTCTTTGCCTGCTGGTTTGTTTCCTTTAAGAGATATTAGAATTGAGTTTGTTATCTGATTCGAATTCAACAGGTTTAAAGGCCAACTATAGTTGAGGATTGGGACTGGAGGGAACTGAGGCCCAAGCCCTAACCTTGTATGTCCTCCTCCAACAATGGCGCTTTCTCCTTCCACTACTTGTGATTTTCACTCTTCTCCCATCTCTACATCCAATGCATCTGATGTCTCCGATAACAATCTCCAGGTACTCTAGTATCTCTTCTTCATTCGTCACTTAAAGTTCCTAGTTTTTAAAATATTTAATGTTTCTTTCTTACTTTCAGCATTTCTTTGTTCTCCACAAGGCACCGGCTCGGAAATGCGAAAGAAAAAGCTCCTCAACATACCGGAGAACAAAAAGAAAGATTGATATGTTGCTTTCTTCTCCAATTAAAGACACGCAAGAAGAGAATGATGCTATCTACGAGCAGCTTCGCCTAGAAGCCTTTGAAAATACTTGGTCGAAGATCAATTCTACTGTCAAGGTCAGCTACTCTTCAGTGCATCCCTCTCACTTCATCTTTAATGTTCTTAAATGTCATGCCCCATTTTCAAACCCCTTCTGTGTAATTATGAGGCATAAATGAAGCAGACAATATCAGAAGACATAATTCTCACCATTCATCCTGATTAAACTCGTTAGAATTGAATGAGTGAAAAGTAGTTTGGCTCTATCGTATCGATAATATTCCTATTATATATAGCATCGAATGAGTTATAAGCTCAATGAAATAAATAATTATAACTTAAAGACAAATATACAATGAATGAATATAAAATATGACGCTGATCATTTGAGCTAAAAGAAACATTTACATTCAATTATATCAACAAACTCAATATAGTAGATGCTAATTTAAGACACGGGTTATTAATCAATTGCACGAAAAAATCAATCAAAAAAATAAGTATAACTGTTACATGAAAATGATGCTGACATTTATATTTCTTATTTTCATTTTCTTACTTATTCTTGATGACCATTATTTCAAAATGTCATATCATGCTTACGGGCTTTGGCCTTTTTATATGATCATTCCGTTGATACAGGTCAGACCGTTTGAACTTTCCAATATTAGAGTTGTGAATTCCTTTTTATTAGAGTTCTAATCTTGGCGTGTATTGCAAGCTTTGTTCTAAGTCTATTTGAATGTAGATAAATATGTTAAGTAATGATATTGTAACAGGTGAATGTGTAGTTCATTCTATCTGTACTATAAACTTGAATTGCAATTTGTTATTATCATGAGCCAATAGTTATTTTGATAATATGTTTTAGGAATTATGTTGTATCTATAGATTAGTTGTGTATCCATTCTTCGTTTTTTTAATCTAATGCTGTGTATCCATTCTTCGTTGATTGCCTTACTTATGGCATATTTGTAAATGCAATAGGATAGACCACACTGGTTATGAGGAGGTGGCACTGTAATGTTTTTATTTATTAATGACTTAATCAACTTATTTTCTTTGAAATGCTTGATATTTGCATTGTAGTTATGAATACATCTATTAAATCGGCAAGGAATTATTGGTTTGTTAAAAATATGAATTCAACGTACAGGCCAAGCCACAGCTAAAAAAGGAAAAAAAAAAAAAGATGCAAACTTCACAAGATCATTTGAAGTTTAAATTTTTCTTCAATCAAATGGCTTAACACAGGTTAAGCTTCAAGCCCATTTTAATTTTGCTTATCTTCCATTAGCTTAGATAGGCAATTGAACAAGCCCTTAACTTACACTTACTTTTCTCTAAAGCTAGGAAAGACAGTCTTAGCTTAAAATTGATAATCATGATGAGTAAAATACCATTTTGTGGTCAGTTTAACCCCTGTGCCAAATTGTGCTTTAGTGTTTCTACAAGTTTTTATTTTTATATTTTAGGAAGTTTTAAGGGAGATCAACCTTACTTTGTTCGAGGAAATACGCCATTGGGTTTTTGAATCGTTCTCCACCATCAGATCCGCTAGTCCTGTTCATATGATGAAGCCATATCCGATAGCAGCAGGGGCCACATGTAAAAGAATACCAACGGCGCTGATCTTTACAAGTAAGCTGTATTTGCTGGAAATTTTTTATTTTTGATACTGATCTGTGAAGTATAGAATACGATAAATATGGTTAGGTTATGAGAAAGCAATGACTGATTTGTTGATGGATGGACTAAAATTTTGCAGAGAATATTGAGTTTGTTGATGATATGCTGATGTTTCAAGATCTCAAAGGGTATATGCAGTCTAATGGGTGTCATGCAGCTTTTCTCTCAGCATTGGATATCTCCACAAAGTGTGGTATAGGAAGTTGCCTAAGAAGTTTATATAAACAACTTGTTCCAGAGGCTTCAGATGTAAGAGCTTGCGTACATTGCAATGAGCTAATTTCATCAAGTATATATGAAGCCAGTTTTCCTCTGTAAGCAAGCAAGAATTGTGATATTTGTTATTTTTATAATTTGTCTACAATTAATAGGTTGTTGATGTACCGTTAATAGCCTCATGGTATTGCAAAGATGAGAATTATGATAAGCCAATTGCTGTTATAATTGAAGACATGGAGCGATGTGATAGTGCAGTCCTGGCTGATTTTATTAAAATGCTAAGGTATGTAGGAATATCTATCCTGATTGAAGCTTTCAAGAGTAGCTATGAGACAGTTTTATTGTACAAATTCAACTATATATTTTATCCTAGCGATAATTTTGGAATCACAAGGTATACGATATGATTTATCATCTCGAGTCAGAATTACCTTAAAGTTGTGTTTTATCTCATTAATCTTTTATTTTTGTTTCCTTTAATACAGAAAAAATGCACAAGAATGAATTAAATAATACTCTTAACCTGGTTGAGTTATTCACTATGGTGGAAGCAATTATAGTGATGGGGACATCAGATTTCGACACGTGTACCATCGCCGACGGCGCATATCGACGGCTACGATCCAGAGCCTATATTTTTGAGTTATTTACAGCTTTTTATCTATGTATTTCTTTAGTCTTCCTAGTTTGCCCCTGAGGGCATTGTTCCACTTATGTAGCCCAGAGGGCGTTTATGTCTTTTCATTTTTCTTTATTTGAGCCTCCTTATATGAGACATGATGGATTGTAAGAATTTAGTTTTTGGTTGAATAAAAATTATTCTCTTTGTTCTCTTTGTGAGTGCATTTCCCTTTGATCTCTTTGTGAGTTCAAAAAGAGAACTAGACTTTTAGTGAGTTCTAGAATTAGTCCAAGCTTATTGTATGGAGGTAGAGTCGTGAAGAAATATCGAGGTAAGGGATTTCAAAGTCAGAGAAAATCGCAGCTTTCTTCAGTTTTCCTCTTCTCCCCCTAGTGCCGCTGACCCCCCTTGGGATCTAGTCAGGCCGCCGGCTTCACAGCCCAACCTGCTCCCTGCAAAGCTCCTCCCGCCGGCCTGCCAAACCCCACCCGCCGGCCTGCCCAGTGTGAAGTTCTGTTTCTGCTCCAGGATCGTCCGGGCCGATCTGGATCGTCCTGGGACGATTAGTTCAAAATCTGTTCCAGAATGTGTTCTGCAGCTCCAGGTGATTTTCCTGTATGGATCGGCCAGGCCGATAGGGTCATCGTCCCAGGCCGATCAGTGCATGGCACAAGTCAGAGAATAGATGATTTTTTCGTCCAAGGAAATTAATTATCGTCCTGAAAAATCGCTCAGGACGATTGAATTTGGTCTGATCGGCCAGGCCGATCGTGCGATCGGCCAGGCCTATCTGATGGTTACTTAAGGGAAAATCAAGTCATTTTGAAGAGAGAGAAAAAATCAAAATATTTAAAATTCGGCCGAGGAGAGAGAAAGGGTGAGGAAACTTTTGGAAAAGTTGATTTTCGGGCGACGCCGGTCCGTTTTCGTTCGACGAGACTGTTGAAGATATTGCTGTACGCAAGGTAAGGTACAATCCGCCTTTCTCAATTTTCAGAACCGTCGTGTTTGGCGGTATTATCTGTCCGGAATTGATTTTTGTTAGTGATTTTCGTCCGTATTTCCCGTCTGGTTCAGTTTTTACCGCGTAAGTTTCCGTATGTTGTTGACGTGCCGAGTGTGCACATTTTGATTATTTTCTGAAGATTTTTGTCCGGGTAGTTTTGATTTGACAGCGTTTTCCGTCGACTGTATTTTTCTGTGTAGTCTAAAATTGTCTAAGCAATAGAATTAAAGTCTTGCAATGTTGTTATTTATATTATGTGCAAATTTGGTATTCTGTGATTTTTCAGGAAAATTGTGTAAATTCCGTATACAGCCGTTGTGCTGTCCGATTTTCGTGTGATTTCTGATTTTGTCCGGATTTCTTCTGAATTGATATGCTATCTGTATATGCTATAAAAAGGGAGTTATAAGTGGCCCGGATCCGATGAAATCTGTTCTGGTGCTATAAGCACATCTGTATGGTGCCGTGAGCACAAAGGGAGCCATAAGGGGTCGGAATCACATGATCAATTCGACTCGACGGTCCGGGTCCGGCGCTAATAGAAGTAGCTTACTCTCCGTCTAGCGAAGCAGGGCTTTTTTCGTAGTAATAGTGGGCGGTCTCATGAGATAGAATCTATGCCGGCCGTCGGAATCAAACGAACCATAGAGATTCTGTCAGTGTCAGGAAAATTTAGCTATTAATTAAATATCTGATATCTGATTTGAAAGGACTTCTGATTTCCGTATCTGTTCTGTAAGCAAGTCTGATTCTGATTTGATATATGTCCGTATCTGTTCTGATTTGATCTGTTTCGTTCTGATCTGCATGATTTTGATATCTGTCCGATTCTGTTCTGGTTTCTGTACTGATTTGGTTTGAAGTGTTTGGTTGTGGATTCTGAAAGTTTTGATTGGAGGTTTGTCGCTTTGCTGAGCTGTTGAGCTCACCCTTATTTTCTGGTGGTTTTCAGGTTCTGGGAAAGGGAAGGAGGTCTTGGACTAGAGTTTAGAGTCTGATATGTAGGTATTGTTTTGTACTTTTGATTTTTGTACATACATGGCTCTTCTGCTCTGTTTCTTTCTGTCTGAGCCATGGTCTGTAGTTGTAGATGATTGTTTTGAGGAAAAGAAAGAAATATATAGATACTTTATTCCGCTGCATTTGATGTTTCATAGTGGCTCTGTGTGTCAGTTTTTGAGTTGAAATGTTTGGAAGAATCAGTTTTGAAGCAAATTCCAAAGCCAGATCCTGGTCAGTTGGTTTGTTTTTGGCCTGTCGCGGCCCGATGCGAGCGGGATCCGTCCCGGGTCGGGTCGGGTCGTGACAACTTGAGTGGTATCAGAGCATTGGTTTTGGAATTTGGATTGTATGAGACAGAGCTATAGGAAGTGATCTGTAGTGAGTCTGTCTGGGGTAGTTTTGGTTTGTTCGGCTTTTTATTGTGTTGTTTTTGTGATAGTTTTCCGGATTTTTCTGGATTTTCTGTATGGATCAGCCAGACCCAGACATGACAGACGGTCAGAGTGCCGATGAGGCAGCACCAGTGGGGAGTACAGCCCCAGTGGCCGGTGCTGATACACTGTCTCAATTTGCTACACTTGTTGCTCAGATGATGAGCGAGACTCAGAGCAGAGCTTCTACCGTCAGATCTGATGATATTGATAGACATCTCCAGATGTTTCTGAGGTTGAAACCTCCGAGGTTTGAGGGCGCTGTTGAGCCCAGAGCTGCTGAGGAGTGGTTGAGGAGATTGGAGAAGACCTTCGACGGAATGCAGTGTCCGTCAAACTGGAAGGTACCGTTGGCAGTATTTCTGTTGGATGGTGAGGCTGAGCATTGGTGGGTTGGCCAGCAGGAGGCCAGGTTTCAGGGCAGATTGAACTCTTTGATTACTTGGGAAGAGTTCACTGAGGTGTTCCGAGACTGGTTCGTTCCCCCTTCTGCACAATAGCAGATGCAGGAGAGTTTTCTGAGGCTTGTTCAGGGGAGCAAGACGGTGATGCAGTACGAGGCTGAGTTTACTGCATTAGCCAGATATGCTCCGCAGCTGGTTAGTACTTCTGCTGAGAGGTGCTACAGATTTCTGAGAGGATTACGAGATATTCTGAGGCAGCCCCTGATACCGTTCCGCATTACTGACTTTTCTGCTCTGTTTAAAATTGCGCAATGAGAGGCGCGCCTTGAGGCGCGCCTTTGCGCAATTCCTCCCAAAAACGCCTCATAGCCTACGCAATTCTGGTCTTGCAAGAGGCGTACGCCTCATAGGGGCTGAGGCGCGCCTCAGAGGCGCAATTGCGCAATTCCTTGTGAGGCGTACGCAATTCTGGGTAGGGTCCACTCACTTAAAATGAGGTCTTTTTATCTCTTTCACCCGTCTCCTTCAGCCAAACCCGATTTTTTCTCCCTCCCGCACGCTCCAGGTCGCGAAAACAGCTTACGCACGCCGTCGGCCTTGCTTCCCGCCGCTCCTCCCGCCGGCGCCGCCCCTCTCCGGCGAAGTGGAAACTTCCGGCCACCCTCTAGGAGTACTCCACATTGGATTTTAGGTATTTTTATTAAGTTTAGGGATATATTTTGCAAGTTTAAGAGAAATTAGGGTTTAGTTTTTTTTTTTTATTTTTTTTTAGTGTATTTGATTTTTTGCTTTAGGAGACATGGTTAGAGGTAAAGAAAAGAACAAATCTATATATTTTTTGATTTTATATGTTTTTTGTACTTTGGGAGTTTTGTTGAACTAATATTTTGTGATTTTCAACTTTGGGACATGATTTTGTTGCATCTACTTTCTTCCTTTCAAGTATTTCATATATCATTTAGATGTTTTTATTGTAAGATACAATATTGCCATTATTATCCTGCAAAAACCCTTAATTTTTCATTTACGCAATTCTGTCTCCGTGAGGCTTACGCCTCAGACCGCCTCGAGGCTTACGCCTCGCCTCACGGACGAAAACCGCCTCGAGGCGCAGTTACGCAATTTTAAACCTTGCTTTTCTGAGCTTGTGGAGCGAGCTCGTTTGATAGAAAATGACCTGATGGCTACTCAGCAGCGGTGGACTGCGAGTATGAAGAGATTTGGAGGCGAAACTTCAGGCAGTGGTTCCTCTGGGAAGAGGAGATTTGTAGCTGGTTCTGGATCTAGTGACTCCAGGAGGAGTGGAGGGTCGTCTGGTACTGCTACCAGTACGACGAGTTCTGGATCTGTGAGTGGGGCACCTGTGTGCCAGAGTTGTGGACGCCGACATTTTGGCCAGTGCTACAGGATGGCTGGTCTGTGCTTCAGATGTGGTCAGCCAGGACATAGGATTACAGAGTGTCCACAGACTGGATTTGATCGAGGTTCTGAGTTCCGATCAGAGAGTTTTGTTAGACCTGCCGGTTCAGCAGGAAGCGAGGACTGTTCCTCCACGCACTGTGACTGATGGATCCTTTGGTGGTAGAGGTGGTGGTTCGAGTTCTGTGGTACGGAGACCACCTACTGGTAGTCAGCGGGAGTCTAGTGGTTCAGTAGCTCCAGTTCCAATTTAGCCACGAGTTTACAGCCTGAGTCAGCAGGAGGCTCGTGATGCTCCAGATGTTGTGACAGATACGATTTACATTTCTGATCAGCCCTGTCGTGTTTTGTTTGACTCTGGAGCTAGTCACTCTTTTCTGTCCGAACGGTGTTTTGAGGCTTTACGTTTGGATTCCATTTTACTTTCGGTTTCTCTTTCCGTGATTTTGCCGGCTGAAAGTAATTTGATTGCTCGAAGGTTTTGTGTTTGCGAGATCAACATTGCGGGCAAGAAGTGGAACTCAAGTCTGATTTTATTGTCGATTTCCTCTTATGATGTGATTCTGGGCATGGATTGGCTGAGTCTGTATGAGGCTCAGATTGATTGTTTGAAGAAACAAGTGAGCTTGCTTAAGTCTGGAGAGAGGTGTGTATTTCAGGGCTTACGAGGTGTTCTCTCCAGTCTGATTTCTGTGTTGGAGGTGAGCAGAATGTGGAAGAAGGGATGCCCAGTCTTTTTGGCTTCGGTGCGGGATCTGAACCTGGAGGTTGGTTCTGTTTCTGAGATCCCAGTGGTACTGGAGTTTGCTGATGTTTTTCCAGAGGAGTTGGTTGGTTTACCTCCGGATAGAGATGTGGAGTTCTCTATCGATGTTTTTTCAGGTACCGCTCTGATATCAAAAGCTCCGTACAGGATGGCACCGAAAGAACTTTATGAGTTGAAAGTTCAACTTCAGGAGTTGGTTGATAGAGGCTTTGTCCGTCCTAGTGTTTCTCCTTGGGGAGCATCTGTTTTGTTTGTGAAGAAGAAGGACGGGACACTTCGTATGTGTGTGGATTACAAGGATTTGAACAAAGTCACGATCAAGAACAAGTATCCTTTGCCTCGGATTGACGACTTGTTTGATCAGCTTTCCGGATCTTCGGTATTTTCGAAGATTGATTTGCGATCCAGATACTATCAAGTGAAGGTGAAGGAAGCTGATGTGGTGAAGACATCTTTCAGTACTTGGTACGGGCACTACGAGTTCTTGGTTATGCCTTTTGGGTAACCAATGCGCCTGCGATTTATCTGATGAATCGAGTATTCAGGGAGTATTTGGATCAGTTTGTGATCGTCTTCATCGACGATATTCTGGTATATTCTGCTTCTGAGGATGATCATGCCAGACACTTGAGTATTGTGTTGGAGACTCTGAGACGGCATCAGTTGTATGCCAAGTTCTCCAAGTGCGAATTCTGGCTGAAGAGCATTTCATTTTTGGGGCATGTGATTAGCGGTGAAGGTATTTCTGTTGATCCCCAGAAGATTCAGGCAGTTGCTGATTGGCCAAGGCCGACTACGGTATTTGAGGTACGTAGTTTCTTGGGCATGATCGGATATTACAGGAAATTTGTGAAAGAATTTTCACAGATCTCGACGCCTTTGACGAGACTGACGCAGAATTCAGTACCTTTTGTTTGGACACCGGAGTGTGAAGCTAGTTTTCAGAGATTGAAGGATTGTCTGACTTCAGCTCCAGTGTTAGCACTTCCGTCAGGTACGGAAGATTTTCAGGTGTTCAGTGATGCTTCACTGAAAGGTTTGGGATGTGTGCTGATGCAGAATAGAAGGGTAATTGCTTATGCCTCTAGACAGTTGAAACCACATGAGAAGAATTACCCGACACATGATTTGGAGTTAGCTGCAGTTGTGTTTGCTTTGAAGATTTGACGTCATTACCTGTATGGTGTCAGATGTGAGATTTTCACTGATCACAAGAGCATGAAGTTCATTTTCACTCAGAATGATCTGAACTTGAGACAGAGAAGATGGCTCGAGTTGATCAAGGATTATGATCTGACCATTCAGTATCAGCCTGGTAAGGCTAATGTGGTAGCGGATGCTCTGAGCAGGAAGTCTTCTGGATTATCAGGTTTGCAGCTTACTTTTGACGATTTCCTGATTCGTGATATGGAGCGCTTGCAGTTGGATGTGATTTTCTCCAGTGATGTGGATTTAGCTCAGATGAGCATTCAGTCTTCTTTGAAAGCAAGGATTCAGGAAGCCCAGAAGTCAGATTCTGATTATTCGAAGTTGATTGCTCAGATTGGATCTGGTAAGACTCATGAACTTCGAATTTCTGATTCTGGTGCTATTTTCTGTAAGAACAGGTTGTGGGTACCTGTGTTTGGGGATTTGAGGCAGGAGATTTTGTATGAATCTCACCATTCAGGCTATACTGTACATCCAGGGGGTAGTAAGATGTATGCTGACATGAAGCTTTTGTTCTGGTGGCCTGGAATGAAGCAGGACGTAGTTGAGTTTGTGTCGAGATGCGAAGCCTATCAGTTGGTGAAGGCAGAGCATCAGCGACCAGGTGGACTCTTGCAGTCGTTGCCTATCCCTGAGTGGAAGTGGGAGAAGGTAACGATGGACTTTGCGATGGGTTTTCTTCGATCTAGACAAGGGCACGACGCCATTTGGGTGGTTGTAGATCGACTGACGAAGTCCGCCCATTTTCTTCCGATCAGGCAGACCGATCCGGTGGATCGTTTGGCACAGATATATGTGAAGGAGATAGTCAGATTGCACGGTATGCCTCGAGTGATAGTTTCTGACCGAGATGGACGATTTACTTCCAGACTTTGGAAGGGTGAGTAAGTTCAGTTCAAGGTCCAACATACCTGATACCTTTTGAAATCCTGGAAAGGATTGGAAAATCTGCTTACAGACTGTTGCTTTCTGATTTGATGCCTGACGTGCATAAAGTGTTTCACGTATCCACTTTGAGGAGGTGGGTATCTGACTCTGGGAAGAAGCTGTCAGCTGACGAGGTTGAGATTCAGGAGAATCTAGCGTACAAGGAAGAATCATAGTTGATTTTGGCGTACGACGTCCGAAAGCTACGAAGTAAACAGATTCCGATGGTTAAAGTCAAGTGGAAGCACCGTACTGTACGGGAAGCCACTTGGGAGAAGGAGTCTGTTAACCTGCCGCCGTATAAAACAAAACAAAGAAAACAAAAAAAAAAATTCGTACCTGCCCGCACGTCGTCGCCGCATTTCGCACGTTGATGTCTCTTCTCCCACGATCTCTCTGCGTCAATAGAGAGTCGAAGAGAAGAGGGCTTCGGCTCTCTTACGCACGCCCGGCTCTCTCTCTCTCATTCCTTCACTTTGTTTTCTCTCTCGCTACCTCTCCCTCTCTCGATCGACTTCGCTCCACCCACGACTTTACCTTCATGAGAGGTCGGAAGTTGCGACGTTTGATCGGAGGTAACAACAGGAGCCGCTCGCTGCAAAGATAACTTTCTCTCGGTCGTGCGCTTCTTTGGCCTCTTTGCTGTTGCTCGACTTCACCCGCTCGACGACTTTCCATTCCAGTTGGATCGGAAGTTACAACATTGTGATCGGAAACAACGACGGGGGCCGCTCGCTGCAAAGTTAACGATCTCCCTTTCGTGCGCTGTCTTGGCCAAACACCGTAGCTCCTCCGCCCGATCCCGTCGCTGCTCCGGCTACTCCGTTGGTGTCCGACCTCGCTCCTTCAACGACACCTCCTGTAGGATCGGAACTAGGACATTTTGATCGGAAGCTTGAACGGGAGCTCACTGTCTGTGAAGATAACTTTCTCCCATTCGCTACTTCTTCGGCTCCTTTTGGCTGTTCGACATCGCTCCTCAGACAACTTTCCCTTCCCGTGGATTGGAAGCTACGACATCTTGTTCGGAAACAACAGGAGCCCGACGGCTGTGAGGGTAACTTTCTCCCTTTGCATACGCTACTCCGGCCAAATCCCGTAAATCTTCTGAAACAGAGAGTGAGGGAGAGATATTTTAATTATATTAATTAATTTTAATTATAATTAATTTAATGATTATTTTTATTAATTATAATTAATTATTAATTATATATATTATAATTAATCATAATTAAATGTAGTTAATTATTATTAATAATATTTAACTGTTAATTATTATTAATTCCTATTAATTATTATTAATTATAATTAGTTATAACTAATTATAATCAATTATAATTAATAGATTAATTATAATTAAATAGTTAATTATTACTAATTCTAATTAATTGTTTAATTATTTTTAAGTATAATTTATTATAATTAAATAATATTAATTATAATTAAATATAATTATTGCTTTAGTTATAATTAAACAATTAATTGCAAATGACATATGCTTGCCCTTTCGCCTCGGTCTACGAGCCTACACCGCCAGTCTGCCGGACTTCAAGGTATACATTTCTAACTTAAACCCCGTTCTCGACGTTTGCAGCGGACCGGGGAACCACCTATACGCGCTCTTGTAGCACGGTAGGAGGGAGCCCGGTGTGAAGCATACGACGAGGCGGGTAAGCCCTATACACGCTCTTGTAGCGTGGTGGGGACGGTCATCGACCTCGACACCGACATTGCTGACGACTGCTACGCAAAGGTATGATGTTCCAAATCCCATTCTCGACGTTTGCAGCGGACCGGAGAACCACCTATACGCGCTCTTGTAGCACGGTAGGAGGGAGCCCGGTGCGAAGCATACGACGAGGAGGGAGAGCCCTATACACGCTCTTGTAGCGTGGTGGGGAGTCACTGCTGTTCTGGTACGTCACTGCTGTTCTGGTACAGATACTGCTGAAGGCCCCATACACGCTCTTGTAGCGTGGTGGGATGAAATTTTGTACGGCCGCGGTGTCCAAGGACACCTACCATACACGCTCTAGTAGCGTGGTGGGAAGGCCCAGCTCCCCTATTTTTCCCCAAATGGGGGATATGCCGGGGTGTTGCCGAAATTTTCACTGAAATCTACAAAGACTTGAACAATTTGAAGACCTTCTTGGGAAACAATGTAGAAGACCTGTACTCAAACAAAAATGTACAGAACTTGAACTAAAATGAGCAGAGGACTTGTACGAAGAACAGAGGACTAGTGGACCTAAAATTGAACAAGTTCTAAATGATTTCTAAGGGTCAAAATCAAATGAAACAAGATCAAACTCAAATCAATACGAACATGCATTTGAACTTGCAAGGACTTCAGAAGATCCTGAACAAAGACTTGAACTTGTACTCTGAATTCAAAACTAGAACAAGATGTGGACAACAAGAACATGCATTTGAACTTGAACTGTACAATGCCAAGTGAAATTCAGATTTGCAAGCATTTGATTAAAATCCGGATGAATTCAGTAGGATGATAGGAGACCTGAATGAATGTGGGAGACTCATACTGAGTTGGAATTCAAGTCTAAATGAAACTTAACTCGAACTCAGGCTATACGACATCAAGCGAGGACTTGTAAACTTGATGAATTCAAGTCTGAATGAAATTGAATTTGGATCCAAACACATGCAAAGATCGAAATTTGGATCATACACAAGGAAACTCAAACTACAAGACCTGGATGCACGAACTCCTACAACAATCCCTACAAATGCCTATTGATTGAGAAGGCAATATGGGAGACCAATAATGGAAGGACCGTTCCCTACAAGCAAATACATCAAAACACCCACCCGAGATTGGTGAAAGGGTGGATATGATGCAGAAGCAATGGGTCTTCTACAAACATTTTCAAGAGGTCGTAGAAGACGAAGCAGTCCCCTGCAAATGGATACTTGTGGATAACAACAGTGTATTGAAAGTACAATGAATCACTGTGGACACAAGTAAGAATATCACCTACGACAGTGGTGATCAAGAGCTTCAAGTATGTCGAGTACAAAGGCAGCCCGATGTATGAAAAGGACACCCACTGGCAGAAATGAGGAAAATATTTGGACAAATCCGAGTTAAACTTCCCGGTGATCCAAAATCCCTAAATCCAAGAGGAAAACAGTTCTGATACCCACAAATACTGAAAATAACAAGTCTACTACGCCAAAGATCCTGAAGGGAGTTCTCCCCAAATCAGCAGTCTTTGACTCCCGAATCCAGAAAATCCTTCCCCGGTGATTGAGAAAGGGGGGAGTCAATATCAAGACTAGAAGCCACCGGATCTGCAACATTCGTACAAGCAGACAGAAGGCGTCTATAATTATTTCAAAGTACCCCTACACGTGCACCTTAGTTTGTATACACATAGGTACACAAGGGGTAAATATAATCTCAACCCGCATGGGCCCTGGCGAGCGTGTTATTGGTACACACGTGACGCCTATGGATGCTACGCGGGTTGACAAGTGAATTCAAGTTCGAATCCGATCCTTCTATACGAATCAATAAAAGTCGACAAGATTCAAACTATCTAACAAAATACACGGTTGTAGCGAACGGTGTATATGTTTAAATACATTCTTTTTAGACCTTCAAGGCCTAAAATCAAGAAAATTCATAAACAAAAGCACAAAGCCTACGAGAAACCCGATCCCCTATCGATAAGTTGATAGGGTCGACAAGGTTCAATCAAATGAAAATGACCCCAAATACCCCGATGATGGCCGTGTTGAATGACTATCTCAACCGGAGGGGTTCCCAAACATTTTTCAAACATCACTCAAAATTCTCCAAAAATCCAACAAATCCCAAATTCCAAAATATTTAAAATATGAAATCCAACCATCCACACTTAAGGCAAAATCCATTCACCCTCCGCAACAGTTTGCCGGGGTGGACAAATTCAAATAAACTCTAGCTCACAAAGAGCTGAATGCCTAGTCGAAAATATCACTAGGATCCATTCTCAAACAATCTCCTGCTAGTAAGGACGTGGTACGTGTCCTCTAACCGGCGGTCTGCCGCCAAATGGCACCGCAGGATAAACGGTTAAGACGACCCGGGGCCCTCTGAACCGAGTGGTTTTGCCGCCAAATGGCACCACGAAATATCGGTTATGGCCAGAGCCAATACGTTCCTTATTGACATCAAATCCTTGAGATATGAATCAATAGGATATGATCGATAGGGCACAAAGCCCTCTGTTAGCTAAGGTGGATTCAAATTTGTCCCCTTAGGCAAATATTCAACCCCGGTCTACAAGGTACCCTTGGACGAAGCAACCCATGGCTGCCGACAAGGATCCTTCTGTCAGGTTGGGTCGACTACCTCTTCTGACTAAGTAGACTAGGGACCACGATGGCCCGGGACGACGGAACCATGGGATCTTGATCGGGTCCATCATCCATTCCCCCCACCATCTGCTTTAAGTGCACGATGGTGAAATTTCTATTTTAAATATCAAATCTTCCAAACTTTTCAACTATATCCAAATATCCAATTCTCCAATCTCAAATATCCAAACCCATGCTGCTACTATATGCCAGATAACACGTATCTCTATATGTATCTGATCGACGACTAGCCTTAATCGAAAGTTCTCTCTCGTGATCGGGAGGGGTAATTAACTATAGGGGCTTGCGCCTATAGGAAACCAGAACTCAGATCATAAAGTCCTCACAAAATGAGGGCGAAATCTCTGGGTAGTGTCTTATCTACAAACCCATCTGCCTTCCAAAATTTACCTCGGAACTTAGTTCGTTAAAACTCCCTCGCCGAATAAGAACAGTGAGCGGGGAGGCCGAGGCCGAATTTTCGGAGCCCACAGAGTCTGACATGAGACAGTTGTACCCGTACTTGTTTTGATTGAGTTTGGATTAACAATGTCGAGGACTTTTTTGACGAAGTTGGGGAGATTGTGAAGTTCTGTTTCTGCTCCAGGATCATCCGGGCCGATCTGGATCGTCCCGGGACGATTAGTTCAAAATCTGTTCTAGAATGTGTTCTGCAGCTCCAGGTGATTTTCCTGTATTGATCGGCCAGGCCGATAGGGTCATCGTCCCAGGCCGATCAGTGCATGACACAAGTCAGAGAATAGAGGATTTTTTCGTCCAAGGAAATTAATTATCGTCCTGAAAAATCGGCCCAGGACGATTGAATTTGGTCTGATCGGCCAGGCCGATCGTGCGATCGGCCAGGCCGATCTGAAGGTTACTTAAGGGAAAATCAAGTCATTTTGAAGAGAGAGAAAAAAAAATCAAAATATCTAAAATTCGGCCCGAGGAGAGAGAAAGTCGAGGAAACTTTTGGAAAAGTTGATTTTCGGGCGACGCCGGTCTGTTTTCGTCCGACGAGACCGTTAAAGATATTGCTGTACGCAAGGTAAGGCACAATCCGCCTTTCTCGATTTTCAGAACCGTCGTGTTTGGCGGTATTATCTGTCAGGAATTGATTTTTGTTAGTGATTTTCGTCCGTATTTCCCGTCTGGTTCAGTTTTTACCGCGTAAGTTTCCGTATGTTGTTGACGTGCCGAGTGTGCACATTTTGATTATTTTCTGAAGATTTTTGTCCGGGTAGTTTTGATTTGACGGCGTTTTCCGTCGACTGTATTTTTCTGTGTAGTCTAAAATTGTCTGAGCAATAGAATTAAAGTCTTGCAATGTTGTTATCTATATTATGTGCAAATTTGGTATTCTGTGATTTTTCAGGAAAATTGTGTAAATTCCGTATACAGCCGTTGTGCTGCCCTCCTATTACTATTGAGTTTGAATTCGAAATTCAAATCCAATTCAATTAATTGCTTTAATTTAGAAACCTCCTATTACTATTAAAACTGAAATTTTAATTTCAGATTTTGCTTAAATTCTGAAATTGATTTTGTGGTCCCCACTCGCCTAAATTAAACTCCTCCCTCTTCTCTCTCTATGGCCGGCCCCTTCATTGGGCCCCTTTCTCTCTCCTAATCACCTCATTAATCCCACAAAATCAGCCCCCAAATTCCCCCCCCCCCCCTGGCCGCCCATTATTCCTCATTGGTTTAATTTGGATTTCAAATTAAATCCATCCCATTAACCCCTCCAAAATTAGTTTTCTGCAGAAATTCCTGCACCATTATTTGGATCTCCACCTTGGCCAAATTCCCCTAGCCCGCCAAAGCTTGATCTCTTCTCCCCGAATTCCCGAGCCACTTCTCCCTTGCACTTGAGAACGTCTGGCGGCGACCACTCACTCTCGTCTTCAAGAATGCATGGAGGAACCCGAATGGAACTTCGGGTTTGAGTACGACAACCACGGAAGGGTTAATATTCTCCGATCACCGTTCTTCGACGTCGGCTTCGACTTTGATGACATCGTCGAGGAATACTTGGATCAGATTCTACCAACACTAGCGGAGTCCATCGACGACCACTTCTCCGTCTACACGTGGATCATTGAAGGCCGTCCACCCACTCCTCCGAATCCGGCTCCCTTCCCGGCGACAAGTCCTCTCAAGATCACTTGCCTAGTAGTAGCGTCGCTAAGTCTACTTACGGTTCTCTTCCGCTAGCCACCACTATAAATATGAGTGACGGATCTTAAGGTGAAGGATCTAAATCTAAAATTCGGGGCTTTGTTAGTCTTAGCCATTTGTATTACTTGAATTATTGATGTTATTTTGAAAGTCTTCTAATCTCTAAATGTGCTTTCTTGTCGTTACTTAATTTATCGTCATCTAATTCGTAAACTCAACTTGATTAAGCAAAGAGTTTTGGTAGCAAGTTTTGAATCAAAACTTCTATTATTTTTCTATGTGCAATTCACAATTCATCGCATGATTGTTTCACATCATATAGTTCATGCGTCAATTCTGTAATTGTCCTTATCTAAGTTACTCTGTTGATGTATATGCCATGATTGCAACAGTACAAGCATTCATTCATAATCACATTCCTGCAACAGGAATTTGAACATGAAATTAATGTGGATCATTATTGGTTAATCTTTATACTCTGGAGTATTTTATTTGACTCTGCAACATGTTTAATGTAAAATGGTTGAAACTTAGCAAGTGTTTAGCTTACATTGTCTCTGCTCAATTAATCAATTTAAGTAGTTACGATCCGGATATATATTGGAAATAGGTTAATTAAACGGTCTAATGAAACCAAAAATTTGAAAACAGCAGCAGACTTTATTCCTAGTTCTCTTTATTGAAGGGAAGTATTACTGCTTTATTTGACTCACATGCATCTTCTCTGCTTTGGAATAAACTTTTTTAAATTTAGCTTTGTCAAGTAATAAATTTCATTTTCTTCTAGTCTTTGTACCTAAGATTAAACTTTTTTTTTCTTTTTGGTGTTTCAATTCTCATTAACTAGTATTTTAATCTTGTAAATGTTTAGCTAACACATATTAAAACATAATTTATATAGTCATGATCAGGATATACGAGTTAATCAACAAATTGATACAACATTTTCCAAACGTATCCAAACTTATTTGTCAGGTTCTATAAACATGAGCCAGTTGTAGCTGGTGAACTACTCTCACGCCGCTGTTCTCCATACCTATGATCGGGAGCCCCCTCGAGGCTCTTAATTAGGTAGGGAATGAGATAAGAGATTAGCTAGTTTTGTTATACATCAAAAATGCTATTTGAAGCATCCATTTTTATGACCGGGAGCTTCAATTCGGAATGCATTCCTCCAATTATGAAATATCGACACTTCTAGATGCCTTCTATATCTGTACCAGCCATGTGTCAGATGCGGACGCATCTTCGACAAACCTTGATATGTGTCAGACACTTTCATAATCGTGTCAGATGCCTTCTATAATTCTCAATATTATGTCATGTTATTGCTATTGTTAGATTTTGTATCTTTATTGGAGTTGATGTTATCCCATTTTAGGATTAAGCCTACATAAAGATTTTATCATTCTTTGTCAAACTTTTGTATGCTTCAACTTGGCAGTGGTACTCTTTAAAAATAAATTATACATTCCTTTTTCTGTTTTACTCCCGTCTCTTGATTAAATTTGTAGTGAATGGGTGATGAAATTCCAATCATTTTTATACTGGGAGTGACTACTTTTGATGCCCTGAGAAAACTTCTCCCCTCAAGTGTCATGCATAACTTGCAGCATTGTAAGTTCACACTGGAATCTCCCTGAAGGAGAATGGATTTTCTAATTGAGTATGTTCTTGTAAGAGAATATGATACTGTAGGACTAAATTGGTCGCATGTAAATAGTTGGGGATTATTTTGGGCTTTTTCTCATTTTCTTTTCTCTAGCAAATGTGCGATCTACATGGATTTTTTAAATTCTAATTTTGTAGAATTTGAAAGCTGGTAATTTTGATTTTAATTAAGTTTCCGTTACCTCCTTGTCAATACAACAACCAACATTTTCAATTATGTAAGGGCACTTTAACGTTAAACATAGCTTGAATTTATGTTATATTGCCTGGAACTTGGAAGGGTATGTTCCCAAACTAAAGAACTAGAACAAATGAAATGAATAAGTTTACTATTTGATACTTTGAAAGTTCTTTATCAATTTGTTTGAGTTTTTATAATTCTCAATATTATGTTGTGTTATGGCTATGTTAGACTTTTTGTATCTTTATTGGAGTTGATGTTATCCCATTTTAGGATTCTATCTGCATAAAGATTTTATCATTCGTAGTCAAACTTTTGTATGCTTCAACTTGTTATTGGTACTTTTTAAAAATAAATTATACATTCCCTTTTCTGCTTTACAACTGTTGATTAAATTTGTAGTGAATGGGTGATGAAAATTCCAATCATTTTCATACTGGGAGTGACTACTTTTGATGCCCTGAGAAAACTTCTCCCGTCAAGTGTTATGCACAACTTGCAGCTTTGTAAGTTCACATTGGAATCTCCCATAAGGAGAATGGATTCTCTGATTGAGTATGTTCTCGTAAGACCATCTTCTGGGTTCTTTATTGGCCACAAGGTTGCATTATTCTTGAGAAACCATTTCCTTAGACATGATGGAACGATAACCTCATTTTTAAAGGCACTGAAGGTAAATGCTCTCAGTCTCTGAGTGTTTTCTCATTCAAACTTGACATTCTTATTGAATGGTACTCAGTTAATTATTTATAAAAAATCATTATGATTGTATTTTTCTACTGGATCTTGCCTATGTTAAACAGTTGCTTACCTCTGCAGCTTGCTTGTGTTAAACACTTCAGTGGGGAACCTTTAAGTTTTTTGTGCCCGGGCATGCTTCATGATGATTGTGAGGTAATACTAATCTCTACATTACATACTTAATGCAACATGTTACTAATCTATGTTGACTATATTATTTACATAAATTAATATCATTTCTTCTAAGATATAATTATGAGGTTTAGCTTTAAATTATGTCCCTCGACTGGATTTGATGCTATAACATTGCTTTTTACAAATTAATGCTACATGATATTAAGCTTCATCATTCTAGTTAAAATTTTATCTTTATACGTAAATCTTCTGCTTCACATTCTTTCTTCCCTGTAAATGATAATCTAGTTTTGTAAGCTGCTTAAGTCATATAGTTTATTATTCACCTTATTTATATTTCCTTCTGCAGGCTTTTTGTCTGGCAAGTGTAAAACTTTAAATGATTGTTCAACTGGATTTCACCTAATTGTACAATACAAGTTCACTTAGAGCTTGCACTAATTTGTCTTCAACATTCTAATGAAAGTCTAATCTTGAGCTCATGTTGATGTTTGGCTTCATATTTATATTCTCTTTTTAGCACCATTACTAAAAATCTAAAACTCTGTTGAAATTTCTTTTCTGGTCTGTGTATTGAGCAAAAAATGACCGGATAAATTCTCAGAAACCATGTGCAGATGAAAATTTGGTTCTCAAATGATAATCTCAATTTTCATGCTGGCTGAATTTACCTTGTGGATATTTGTTGCTGCAGGCTTTCTGGTCTGGCAAGTGTGAATCATTATCTGAAGTTTTGAAAAGTTATGCTTTTGATTTACCATCCGGTCAAAGGTTTTGACTCGCTCATGATTTTCATGTTTCTGATGGCGATTGCTTATTTTGGCTTTAGCTTACGCATCTGGGAATGGTATATCCAGGGGAAAAACCACAGGGGACAATAATCTTGCACAAGGCTTGTCTAAGTTGAAGTGGCTGCAAAACAGTTGGAGTTCTGTAGTTCTGGTTGGACATTAAACTTAATCAAATCTCTCTTGAAAAGTATATGATATCAAGCTTGCACTGTTCTGTTTATATAACCTTTTTTTGTCTTATTTGCAATTAATTTTTACATCACTCTATAGATTTTCCATATTTAAGGATAAATTCCTAATAATTATAAAACGGCGGCCTTCCGATAACCCGGTTAGGAGAGTAGAGGTATTAGATTTGACTTATGTTAAGAAAGGTAGGGGTAGACCTAAAAAGATTTGGTTAGAAAATATTAGGAATGACCTTTCTTTATTAGATTTAAACGAGAATTTGACTTTTAATAGGACACAATGGAGAAAAAAGATTCATGTAGCCAACCCCACGTAGTGGGATAAAGGCTTGATGTTGTTGTTGTTGTCGTCGTCGTCTATAGATTTTCCATATTTACATTTTATGCGTATTTATGCATGCATCCGTAAAGGACTGATTATATCACATGGTACCTGGCATTTATAAGTAATATTGCTGGATAAGCGTTACCAGACAATTTGACTCTGTTATGCATTTGAATTTGTGGTGCCCATAAAGGACATTGGGCCATAAGGTACTATGAAACCGATTTATTGCTTGCTGGATAACTGCTACCTTCTCTTATCACTTCATTGTTATTACAATGTTGATTGCGCATATCATCTAGTAATGTATGTATCACTAGGTAAATTTTACCTTACTCTTAATTTCACGTGGGACTCATTAAACTTTACAATCCCATTGGTGTTTGTACTTGCGCCTCCTCCATCACACACATACCATATCCACTTTGCTTTTCCTTTGTCCATGTCCTTTTTAATAGCTTATATATTAATTATTGATATTATATTAATCATATCTATCCTATCAATAGTTTCATAGAAGTTCCACAAAATTATTATAAAGATAACGTGTATTTAAGGTGTAACTTCTTCAGAAAAAGATGGCTGAAATCCTTGCTCCACTGATAAAAAGATTCAACGAGTATATAGAAGCACTCATAATAAATTTTCTTTGTTGTGTACGTTCTCTGACTGTTGCCCTGAACGGGTATTTTGTTTTTGTAAGAATTAATTCTGTGCTATGAATGAACGGACGCTATTTACATCTGTTTCAGTGCCTGCTTGAAGTGGGGAAACTCAGCAAAATTCAACTACTAGACATTTTTTGCGAGGCTATTGATCCGACTTTGTGCAGTGAATGGGCTTTAGGTCAGCAATTGTTACCACCATTGACTGCCTCCCATGACTCTGTAAATGGTGGCTTCATCTCTCAAGCTATACAAAAGGTTAGGTAAGCAGTTCTACCTAGAAAGAACATTCCAATGCTGATTAAAATGAATATAAGCTCTTTTAAAGAATTTGTTTTTTATTTCACTGTTGACTTCCGCTTGTGTTCCACAAACCAACCTAATTAAATGAGATGAGGAGGAAGGGAGATGGGTGCAATTTCACATAGAATTAACTCAGAACATCCTATTTAAAATGAAAAAAAAAAAAAAAAAACGCTCAAATGTCTCTGATTTCAATACAGACACACGGTATAGGTTAGGAAGATCAGACGATATTATCAACTGCAAGAAGAAAATATCCCAGATTCAAAATTTCAATTGGAATATAATTAGGGGTTGAATTGGATAATATAATGAATTTTAAAAAATATTTAAATAATTCTAATGATGAAGTTATAATGCAAATATGCGATAAAAATATAACTATTTTATGAAATATAAAATATACATGAGAAATTTAAATTTTAAACACCAGTATTTAATCGACCGCCATTTTTATAGTTTAATAATTTATTTCATAAATTTAGGTTATAAATATATTTATATCAATGTTAAGTTTTAGTCATTTGATTTAATATAAATGTAACAATTTGATCATAACATGAACTAGGCAGTTCAATTAAATCGTGACTAGTTCACAAGTTTGCTGGCCTGATTGTTGTTTCTTTGTAGTTCTAATATATTTTTATAGGTTCTAGGAAAACTAGTTTTAACTTTGGACCAAATTGATTTGAGGACTGGTGTTTGGTTCGGTTTTGTTAGTGTTGGGTGGGAAGTAAAATCATGCAACGAAATAAACAAAAAATAGAAAATTGTAGCAGGAAGAAAAGAACATTAGAATTTAACATAAAAAAATTCAAAACCTAGAAAAAATCATGGAGCCACATCACACCAAAAAATTCACTATAAAAATTGAGAGAAATAATATAAATTTCTCTTCTCTTCTTCTTTCTCTCTCTCTCTCTCTCTCTCTCTCTCTCTCTCTCTCTCTCTCTCTCTCTCTCTCTCTCTCTCTCTCTCTCTCTCTCTCTCCTCATCTCTCTTCTCTCTAGCACCGTTCTTACACAAGAACAAATTAAGTGATACACAACAACAACCAAGAGATGCAACCCTTGTTGAAAATAGAAATAAAATTGCTTTGTCCGCCACGCGCCGCGGTGCATTCTGTCTATATTGCAACGACGTAGCGCTGGGGTTTGGAAAGCCACAACGTCCCCTGACAGTATCTCCGGGCCAAGGTTTGGAGTGCCACACCCTCCACTCTGTCTTTTTCCACCAAACTATGTAGTGTCAGGGCGCTATATGGAAAAAAAATTTCGGGTGATTTCTCTCTCTCCTCATCTCTCTTTTCTTTAGCACCGTTCTTACACAAGAACAAACTAAGAGATACACAACAACCACCAAGAGGCGCAACCCTCATTCAAAATAAAATAAAATTTTTTTGTTCGCCTCGCGCCGCGACGCTCAATTCTTCACCTCCTGTCTATATGAAAGCGACGCAGCGCTGGGGTCTGGAGAGCCACAACTTCCCCTGACAGCACCTCCTGGCTGAGATTTGGAGCGCCGCAGCCCTCCACTCTCTGTCTTTTTCCACCAAACTATGTAGTGCCAGGTGCTATATGGAATTTTTTTTTTTGGGTGCAAATCACTTGAACTCAATTAGGGGGAGAACCCCTACAACCCCCTAGCAAGCCCGCCAAATTGAGTTGAGTTCCGAAGCAGAAGTATAACCTGATTGATCGACACAATCGTTTCCTAGTTCCCACAAAACTAACATAAGCATATATATATATATGTGTGTGTGTGTGTGTGTGTTTGTTAGAAATAATACTACAATAACAACATCAATCTTTTATCCCACTACGTGGGTTTGACTACATGAATTCTTTATCTCCATTGTATCTTATTAAGAGTCAAATTCTCATTTAAATCTAATAAAAAATATCATTTCTAATATTTTATAACCAAATCTTTTCTTTTTAGGTCAACCTTTCTTAATATAGGCTGATCTCCTCAATGACAAGCTAAGCCATTATAAGAACATTAACTAACCGATAAACATTTGTATAAATTTTAAATGTTTAAATTGCAAAGCCTTTGAGGGCCATCATCTTGGTCCAGCTAGGAAGTTTTAGAAAGCTTCAAAACTTGTGCATGAAGAATTCTGAAGTTTATAAAACCAAATCAAGTTGAGTTGAAAAAGTAGAAGAATGGTTTCTTCATCAGGTTATGGTCAAGTGCGCCACTAAATAAGATTGATGGCTGAGCTGGACTTTCAAAGCATCTCCAATTTAACAAGCCACAATAAGGTAACCCGAAGATTAATTCCAAGTGATTTAAGAGGCTTATGATTGGATCAAAGATGTTTTCCTAACCGAATCTCAACTCCAAATCTAGATTCATTCCTGATGGAGCAATTATCATATTTATAAGCAAAACACCAAAGTTCTTTTTCAAGTAATGAAAAAAAATTGGGCTTTTTTCTCCAAACAACAACAACATCAAGCCTTTATCTCAATAGGGGGGGGGGGGGTCTCTTTTCCCCATGATGGATATAAAATAAATCAAGGTCATAACTAGAGTGAATTATGAATTATGTCTAATGTGTTCATCTCTATAAGGATAAATAAAAACAGAGAAATAAGGCCACAAAGTAGAGCAATAAGTGATCACTTTGTGCTCAGAGTGGTCACCTATCTATCCTCTGCACCAATTTGTTGAGTATGAAAAATCAAATTTAACTAAAGTTCTCAGAGAACTAATGTCATATCAAATATATCCATATAATCATATTAATATATCTCATGCTAGTGAGGACATGACATGTGCCATCTAATGGGATTGTCAGCTTGATTGTGATAACACCACTATCTAATTATGATTACAACTTAAGCTCAAATATTCCTCATTGGCTAAGTGTAGGAGTAGTGGGCCATATAACACACCCGTTATGATATAAAACTCTTTTTTGGCCAAGGTTGTGGTTTAAAATTGGTTTTTTTAGCAAGCTTTCTCCGTATGATTTTGAGGCTCCTTGAACGAAGAAATCAATGTTCCTGGCAATGATCGTTCGGTAATGTTGGGTTAATTACTTATGTTGACTATGTAAATAAGAGTTCATGACAGTTTGGGATGACATAATCATATGATATTGATCGGTTTTGTCGACATTCTGCCCATCTTTTGCTCTAAGCTAAGGGTGATATATTCTTAGCTATAAATCAAATTGTTGCTACTATAACAAAACATCATAGAGTCTATTGCTTAATCTTAATAGAAATTGCTATTTTGATCCAGAGGGGTAATTAACTATGGGGCTTATGCCTATGAGAAATCTTGAACTAAATTATAAAGTCCTCACTTGAGGGTGAAATATTTAGACAGTGTGTGATATCTAATCAATCTTTTGAAAAATTAACCTAGAACTAATCAAATATGAACAAGCAAGGTAGGAACTGTTAGATCTCATATTTGCATATTGATAAAGGAGTAACTGTATTTGAAAAGTGAATCTCATAGTTTTCCAGTCCCTTATGATGATTTTACGGGTCTAGATTTTGTTTATGCAATTTACCTTTCATGCAAAGGTAAGACTTTTTTTTTTTTTTTTTTAATAATTTGGTTACCTCCCTAACATGAATGTATAGGCCAACCGCTTATGTTGAAAAGTTATGTGACAGCATACACCAAGATCATTGCCTTATTCAACAAGTATTTTGTGACCTTGTTAATCATGGTTGGTTTAATCAAAGCAATGATGCTTGGTGTGCTTCCATCCATCTTTTTTCTTGGAGAAAAAATAAGTACCCTTGTTGGCGTTTTAGAGTTACAGGAGCTGGTCGCACAAGAAGCCACCTCTTCTTGATAAGGCATGCCAACGTATGTGTCGGTTGTGTGCTGTAGGTTAAACCAGTTAATTAGTTTTTTTTTTTTAAATTATATTTCGTGTTGAAGAATTTAAGAGAAGTAATAATTTCCCCAGCATTTTAACGGGCATTTAACAGTTGTAATAGTCAGCGTTAAACTTTTTTGTATTTGTGTTGGCATTATTTTAAAAAAATGGGTGCTATAAGTACGTTCTCTATATTTAATGACATGCATGTTTTTTAATATTCTTTTTACTCTGGACTCAATTCTTTTTACTATTTAGATGTTAATGCTTTGGACTTCTTCATTGTTCAGGGAGCTTCCTTCTGATTCCCTCTGTCAATTGCTTGGCCAGTGGAGCCTTCACACGGCAGAAGTAATTGAGGTACCAGAATGATTTCGTGTTCTTTACCTTCAATATTTCATGCAGCAGCCCTTACCATTTGGGCCTTCTGAAAGTAATTAAATTAAAAAAAAAAAAAAAAACTGCTAGCTGTTTCTAAAGCTTTTTTGAAACTTTGCCTCCATTTGGTAGTTAGTGGGCTAGCTAGCCAAGGTATGGAGCCTCATTATCATTTTTTTAATGCATGTCAAACTTTGACAGTATATTCATTATAGCTAAAAAATAATTATCCTTTTCTCCAAGCGACATTCATTCTTATGAATGGCTAAAGTGCTGCATGCTCTGGCATCTTAAATCACAGTGAAATAAAAGGGATATGTCTATGCACCGTGATTTGAGGAATGGTTATTTGTAAAGTATTGATTCCATTTTCCATGTTTTGAACTGTGGCCTTTGGGGAATGAACTTGAATGAACCTAACTAGCTTAAGCTTTGCTTGTTTAATGGTTTGAGAGCTGAACTTTTGTTGTCTGATAATCAAACTCATTTTGACCTTTTCATGATTCAAGTTTCCTAAACATCAACGAACCAAACATGAGGATGGTGATATGAATATATGTAATGGTAGTTAAGTTAAAAGTGTTATTGTAAATCTTGGATTTATTTGGTTTTTAATAATTTATTAGGAGCCATTTTGGTCTGTAGATACTCTTATTGACTATTAAGGTTGCATGCAATCATTAAAGTATAAGAAGATAAGAGGCTTGGCTCACTCTTTCTCCTCTTGGCCCTCCAAACTATCAGGAGTTGTGGGCATTCTACAACTGTCCAAATCCCTTCTCCTCTCTCTACTTGGAGCTTTAGACAAAGCTATAATTGATTAGTTATCAGCTAATGCAATACTTATACTATTATTTTCCTGAGATTTTTTGTGTGATTTTTAACAAAAAGGTGCTCTACTTGATTTCTTTGTCAATTGCTGTCATCTTCATCAATCTTCACTCGTCCACATAATTTATTATCGATCATCACTAGTCATTCGTCTTGAAAACTCATTTAACTAAACCCCCCCCCCCCCCCAATCCACCAAAAAAAAAAAAAAAACTCTCCAAATCTCCGACCCTCCTCTGTGCTAGTTACACGCCTCCTCCCCCACTACATATCATGTATGCCTCTTCCAGATTCTATGCAGATTTTGTAGCCTCTGCCTATATCTTGCCTCGAAACGGCTACCTTCATTATGCTCGATCCCATTGTTAACCTCCTTTATGCTGTTCAAATGTAGATTCTCTGCAACCTGGTCTAAGCTTTGCTAAACCCCACCTCCTGCATAGTCTTCATTATTTTCTCTTACGCCAATCCAAATCCAATTGATATCCAACTAGTTTTTCCACCACCTAGATTAGATAAAATGAGATCCTTTTAGATATATCCATCCCTGTTCGCAACCTCTGCCTCTTTGCAGATCTCATGTTGTCCATGCCTTCCAAACAAACCTCTAACAAGCTATAGTCAAAGATCCGTTGATCCTTGAACCTGTCCTCATCACCATATTGGGATGTATGCTGCCATCTTCATCATATCTCTCATTCAATGTCGTAGGTCACCATCCTCCCGTCAATCTTTTTGCCCCAGCATTCGCAAAAGCTTGATAAGAGCTGTCCAGTTCTCGTCAGCTTCAAATTGTTCCATTCAGAGTCTCAGAACCGACGGCTTGAGGGAGTTTATTATTTTTATTCATAGTTTTTGTTTGCTTGGTCATGAGGGCAAGTTCGGTTTGAAGGGGTAGGTAAATATACGAATAAATGTAATGAATACTTAAGAGTGTAATTGTGTGTCTTAGACTTGCTAGTTTTTAATGGATTATTAGGAGCCCTTCTCTAGTCTATCAATACTCAATACTCACGTTGAGCATTAAGGCAACATGAACATGCCCCAAGAATTTGCACTACCGAGGAGGGACGAGACAGTTAGATGGATGTTTAAAACTTAGCATACATTTTATACAATTATAACAATTTGAACCCACCTTTTTTTGTTTTCCTATAACTTCCAATATCTCAAAAAAGTCTAAATCAAAATTTCACTTATCATAAAGGTGTTCACATGCATATTGTATCAATACATGCCATATATTAATCATTTGAAGGAATGTAATTAACTATTCTATACAACTATTACAACTATACAAATACCTAATCGTGCTTGATGTAAACAAAATTCATTCTTTCGTAAATTTAGTCCACATGCAATTTTCCTTAAAATATTCCTCAACTAATGGGGTGAGCTATGAATATATAAATCAGTAGGTATAATACAATTCTAAAGCACATTAATCCAAAATGTTGCATGCTAGGCTAGTCATCATTTTTAAGATGTAAATAAATCATAGATCTTGGCTTTCATTTCAATAGAAATTATGACCATAAATATTACTTAATAATCAGAGTTATGTATGGTAATGGACTCATAACATTCGTTTTGAGGGCTTGAATATATATTGAGCTTGTTAAAACTTATACTTTGGCATCTATTTTAATACAGCCATCTCGGTAGCACCGTCTATGCATTAATTTAGTTGACCCTTGGCCTTATACATCTTGCATTGGCGTAACATGGCATAACTCATAGATCTGCTATTGTCTGAGGTGGAAAGGTAAAAGTCGTCAGTGTATGGGTATATTAGCGTTGGGGATGATTCTCTTTCAACATGTGCATACAAGCATACCTATTATCATTTTCTTATTCATTCTTCTCTAATATAAAATCTATTTATAAGAAACATTGCAGGGCCAATGCAAGCAATATATATATATATATATATATATATATATATATATATATATATAAGAGTATACCCTTCATTCATAACAATATGAAGGATTAATTGCATTGTGAAAGACAAATAATCATAATTTGCAACAGTAGTCTTGTGGCAATGAATCATCTTGTGCTTATAAAGGAGTAAAAATCATAAACATCTCAATTTTTTTTTTTGTATATCTTTAGAAGTAAGGAAATATTATTTCAATATAGAAATGAGATTATTACATTAATTGACTTCTTGGATTTCGAATTGAGTCATTGTTGGCTCAAGAAAAATGGAAAAATAATTTCTTTTTTCTACATTTAAATGAAAATTTTCACCAGAGTGGCTTTCTCCATATTAATTGATTAATTAATTAAAATTTTAATTTTAATCAAACCAATAATCAATTTAAATTTCATTGCTCTCAAATTTTAATTTTCTCTCGAATTTTTTAAATTCTCGGAGGCAATTAATTGCTATTGGATTTAAATTAAGCAATTTAATTTTAATTAATTCATTTTTAATCAATTAATCAATCTTGATTATTTAAATTAATTAATCAATTATTGTTAATTAATTAATTTCAATTGACCAATTTATTTTGATTAATTAATTAATTCTAATTAATCAAATGATTTCAATCTATGTTGCACGGATACTCCTATTTACGAGGCGTGCTGTATCAGACACGTGTCAGATACGGATATGCCTCTGATACGACACTGATACATGTCGGATACGGCTTTGCTGTGTCCAATTAAAATATTATTATAATTCGATTGGACACGCGTATCCGATACGCGTGTCCTATTAATAAAAGGAAGAAAAAAATATTATTTAAATTTGACTGGCTTGGTATCGAAACTCGGTACTGCTCGTTACCGCTGAGTTCCGAGCGGTACTGGAACTCAGTACCGCTCGGTATTGGAACTCGCCAACTCGGTACCGCTCGGTATTGTAACTCGGTAATTCTCGGTACTACTCGGTACCGAGCAATACTGGAACTCAGTACTGCTCAGTATTGGAACTTGGTACCGCTCGATATTGGAACTCAGTATCGCATGGTACTGTAACTCGGTATTGCTCGGTATCGCTTGGTATTGCTCAGTATAGAGGGGTACTGAATGGTACCAAGCAGCAACGAGAAGCTAAAACATGCTCAGTACCGCTCAGTATCTTTTCATAAAAACAACTTGCTAAGCAGCTGATGTGAAACCAACATGCGTAGGAGCTCATTAAGACAATTAAGAAGGATTAAACAGTTTAATTTCACTTGAAAGCTTATTGTCGAGACAAGATAATTCAATAAAGATTCTTGGTTTTCAACTCGCTTAGGCGAAGGAGTACATGTAAATTAACTAATCCTCGGAGATAAACAAAAATAGTAGCAAAGCTAAGAGCTATTAAACAACAATCCAAAATTTAATAATGAGAAATTTCACCTTGGGGATTATTCACTCGACTACACTAGGCTTGGCGAGAGAAGATTTTGCAACTAGAATTGAGATCACCACTAGGAAGAAGATGCCGGAAGTCTTTGTCCACGGAAAGTAATCGGAGTAGGTGGGGTGGCGGATGTCCGGTGATGGTCCAACGACTTGGTGGAAGATGTATCTCATGATCCGCCATTCAACATTGAAGTGGAGAGGGGAGGCGTCGTCTTCTCCTTTCCTTGGCTTCTCTATTCAAAGGACGAGAGAGAGGTGGTCGGCGGAATTTCTCTAGGGAACGGGGCAAGGCCGGCAGTTGCAAGAGAAGAGGAGCTTGGCTTGGAAGATAGTAGGAGTTAGTAAAAGAGCAAGAGGGTTTAACCCAAACCTGAAATTAATTTCAGGTTTAAGTGGATTTGGAGGGAAATCCCAATTGAAATTAACTTCAAATTTCAAATGGATTAATGGAGGAATTAATGGGCATTTAGGGGGCAATTAAGGGTGTATTACGTGGATGCTTAGGTGGCAAGTAGAGAGAGATTAAGAGAGGTGTTGGGGCCGGCCATGCAAAGGAAAATCAATGAGAAAATTTCATAAATAGTGGGCCCCATGTAATTAATTAAAATCTAAGACTTTAATTTCAGATTTCAATCAATTGGGGAAGTTACAAATAAGAGAGAGAGGGAAAATTTGAATTTGAATCCAGGTAATTACTCCTCAATCAATTGCTCACTAATTTGAGGAGCCAAATTAGGAAGGAATTAATGGGGTTTTAATGGCTGAATTCAAACTTCTCCATGCAGGGAAATCCGGCGGGATTAGCCAAGGAGGAGGGAGGTCGGGCTGCTGGGTGAGGGAGGGGAGGAGTGGCGGCTGGGCTGGGTGGGCGGCTGGTCTAGCCGGTGGTAAGGGGGAGACGACCAGGGAAAGTCGGCGGGTTCAGGGGGGATTTGGGAGGGTTGGCTGCAGGGAAAATTAGAGAGGGAGGAGGGGTGGTTCGGGTGAGTGGAATGGGATGGAGAGGAAGGGAAAACCGTGAACAAGACAAGATAAAACCAAGAGCTCACCGTGGTGGGCTGTTGGGTACTTCGGGTGGAGCCTCTCCAAGGCCTCCTCTCTTTCTCTCAAGCTCTCAAGCAAGAAGATAAAGGAAAAATCTCAGAATTTTATTAATCAAGCATCATCTCATTACATAAGAAATGACCATATATATAGGCCTCAAAATGATAACGGAAATAAAAGACTAAAATGCCCCTTGGGCTACAATAGAGACCAAATACCTATAAGGGTAAAAATGGAAAAACTAAAATAAAATAAATTACTACATAACATGACAAAATAAATAAAACTCCTGATCGTGGCCGTCGATCTCCGGTTTCTCCGATGGCACACATGTTGAAATTGCTGACGATGTCCTCATCAGCAGCACTTCAAAATTACTCTTACAAAAAAAAATTATTCCGGGGGCGGCAGCGCCCCCTAGGACCCCCGGCAGAGTCGCAACATATCTATACTTCTACTTAAATTTTTTCATGCTTCAAATTCATATTATTTAATTTGTGTCGATCCTATGTAGGATAATCAGCTCTAGTGGAGTAGGAATTGAGTCTGATGATGGTCCATCAGAAACAAATATTGAAGATAACAAACCTCTATGGGGTTATGTTACAAATTCATATGGTTTAATTTGTGTCGATCCTTTGTAGGATATATATATATATATATATATATATATATATATATATATATATATATATATATATATATATATATATATATATATATATATATATATATAACTTCTCCAATTTATATAACTTCATTATAATTATAACATGTAATGAAATTTCTTTAACCCTAATCCATAAACTGGTAAAGGAGGTTTGAAAGTTAACATGCATTAAATCAATTATGGGAAAACCTATAATTTAATACCAACTAAAGATAATCTCATTTTAAGCATTAATTAGAGAAACTTTGGATTTTTCATAGATTTTGGGATTACATACAAATTTAAAATACCCTTCTTTATGGTTTAAGATCCCATATAAATCTCGTCTTACAACCCTTGCATGCATTTCTTTCAAATCAATTTATTTTCAAGGAGAAAAGGAAACCTAGACTAAGTTTAGGTTTATGTTTATTCAAGCCCAAAAGGGGGAAGAGGAAGAAAATAGTTTCTAACTCCTTGAATCAACCTCATGCTCAGGTGCATATGCCAGCAACTTCATTAGGCTCAACGGCCTTTCTCGCTTATCTTTACAGAAGTTGTTTTATAGGACAACCTTATTTTCAGTTGTCCTAAAAGTAGAAGCCTTTTTAATAAAAATTGTTGGAAAACCTTTCATATTTTTTTTCACCAAACAACAGACATGAGATTAGTTTTTCTTTTGTATATATATAATTTTTTTGAATATAAACTTTAGTTGGTTCAAAATTTTATTTCAGATGAACAAAGAAGTGAAGGCAGTCCATTCAATGATAAATCTTCCAAGTGATGGTCACACTTCAAAAGAAAAACAAACGGTTAATATTCACGGGTAAATTCTAGCTTGTTTATTGTTGTTGTTCTGCATGTTTATGTTCATTCAATCATAAATCTTCCAAGTACATCAAGGATTGGACTTGGCTTGGTCATTCTATGAGTTTCTTATGTTCGGCTTGTGCCGAGCTTTCACATATATGTTTGGAATTGGCTTGTTTATACTTTCTTATGATTGAGCTTGGTTTATTCTTGATTTGCCTAAATTAACTGAACAAGTTCTTAAATAAGCTAGTAAGCAAGTTGTCTCTCCATCTCTTTTTCAATCAAGCTCAATACAGGGCCAAGGGGATTTAGATGTGGTCCAACCCTTAGGATGCCATGTATGCATGAAGACTAAGAACTTATCTATTCAAATGAGAATATAGGAATAACTAATGGTAATCAATGATCTAAGTGTCATGGAAGTGACAATCTGTGTCATAAAGAGGTAGTTCTAAAGTGAATTGAATGAGAATGAGAGGGTAAACTCTACATGCCACATGATGTGAATATTCCTAAATGCCGTGTTGACTCATATAGGGTACAAACTTGTGTTTGTGATATAAGTGTGCTTAGATGTGACGTGTGGGACTTGACCTATGTAGATCAAATTCCTTGTATTCTATTAAGATGAGTTAGCAAAATTTAGGTGACGTGTTTGCACGCCAAATGATTTGAATTGTCTCTAATGCAATGCATATGCCAATGTTGTGACCAAAAGTTAGGATGCTCACTCTAATGTAAACATGAATTTGCTTCTATGTGTGCGAGTGTTTCGAATATATTAAAGATGGATACTTTTATAACATAACGTTATTTTGAAATCAATGATTCAAATTATCGGGATGTTTAATGAGTTTCCAAAATTATAATTAAAATAGTCCTATTTAAACTGGCTAATGGATCAGGTCAAAGAATGTCATAAGTCTGGCTTTAGCACAATCAATCTTAATAGAATTTAAGGAGTTCAAGTTAATTAGTCAGAACTTGTTTATATTCATTTTATATGTTATGTTAATAAGTATAATTTAAAATTATTACCATTCTTTTATAATTTTAAATGCAATAAAATGTAATGTTGGATGATATTAATTATTCACATAATGATAGTTATAATAGGTGAATGATTTATTAAAAAAATCAACTATATAAATGATGTAGAACGGAGGGGGGGTTTGGTTAATTAATTTCCCTAAGTGGATGTCCAATTGGGGAATTAATTAATTTAGGAGGGAGAGAAAGAGATGGGGGCCGGCCAAAGGAGGGGAGAGAAGTGTCTAGGTTCGATGAATGTAGAAAGAGGTGTCTAGGTTCGATGAATGTAGGAAGATGTGTCTAGGTTTGATGAATGTAGGAATTTTGAATTAATTCCCAATCAATTTCAGATTTAATTATTCCTTGATTGAGGGAAGACTTTCCAAAATTAAACTAAATAATTTAGGAAATAATTTAAAATTTCAAGTTCGTTTGAATTTAAATTCAAAAACTTACCAAAATGAAAAAGACTTAATTTAGGAAAGAATGAATTTAGAAGGGAAAAGGGTGGGGCTAAAGCCGACGGCTAGGAGTGTGTAGGGTAGAGGTTGGGCTTCAATTTTTGGAGGGAAATTCAATTTCAAAATTTTGAATTTGAAATAGGAGGGGATCAAATTCAAAATGTTGAAATTAATTTTGCCATAGAGGTGGGAGTAATTGGTGGGATTGGAGGTTTAATTAGGGGAGCATTAATGGGCATCTTAATTAGGTGATTTAAAACTTGCTAAGTGAGGAATCTTAAATTAGGAAGGAGTATTTAAATTAAATCTTATTGGAATTTGAAATAGGTTTGATTGGAATAATTTCCTAAAATAAGATAACTAATTTAGGAAAAGATTTGAAATTTAAATTCATTTGAATTTAAATTCAAAAGCTTTCCAAATTTAAAACAAATCCAAATAGGAAAAAAAGAAACTAGGATGAAAGGGCTAAGAGAAGTGACGGCTTGGTGGAGAAGGTGGTGGTTTGGTGGGGTTTTAGGGTGGAGATAGGGAGGAGACCGTCGGTTGGAAGAAGGGGAGGGTGGTGGCCGACGGTTAAAAGGAAAGGGGGTGGGTGGCCGGTGGTGGGGAAGAGGATAGGAGGTAGAAAGCCAACGATTAGGAGAAGATTTAGCCAGCGGCTAAAGGAAGAGGCGAGGGATTAGAGAAAGAAAATAAATCGTGAGCCCGGATACTTTTTGCGGCTGACAGGTGATACATTGCCCTTCACCAAGGGACTTCAACCACGAGCCCGGACATCCTGCTGCTGGTGGGTATCTCATTATCCTCACATAGGGACTCATACTCTCCTAAGAACTCTCATTGCTCTCAAGAATAAGTGTAAAAACAATTTTTTTATTAATTCATCATTGTCTAATCCAAGAGCAAGGGTCTCTATATATAGACCTTAAAAGAAACTAAAAGACAACTTTTGCCCATTGGGCTTATATAAGATAAGACCCTTAAGGCTAAAAATGAAAAAAATGCATAATTAATTCAAAAATACTATTAATAAACTAAGATAAAATGGAGGGATTTCGGCCGTTGATCTTCGTCTCTTCCTTTGATTAACATCCACTGTCGGATGTCCGCATGATTCTCTTGGGGTGGGAGAAAGCTCGACTCCGTCGAGCACGTATCTTGTTTGCACAAACATGCTTTGATACCAAACTGATGTAGAATGGAGGGTGGGGGGTTTGGTTAATTAATTTTCCTAAGTGGATGTCCAATTGGGGAATTAATTAATTTAGGAGGGAGAGAAAGAGATGGGGGCCGGCCAAAGGAGGGGACAGAAGTGTTGATGCATACAAAAATTAGGAAAACCCCTAATTTTTGCAAGAAAAAAGAAACACTTCCTAGGAAATAGAAAATTACACGAAAGAAAACAAAATACAACTTTATATCATAAAAATGACGCTTACAAACGGCGCTTACACACTTATGAAATAAAAACACGTAAAATTGCATTCCTTTATTAAAAAGAAAAATACAAGTGGGGTGGTCACATGCGGAGAGAAGAAAGAGGTAAATAGTCGAGACGAAGAAAGGACAAGCTCGCAAGCTTTCCTAGAAGAAGGGTATAAAAGGTGGAACAAGCTTGCAAGCCTTTCCAAGGAAACCCGTATGTTTTATCCAAAAATTAGTCACATAACATTTTTTTTATTAACAAAACACCACATATAGGAGAAAAGGTGCAGCCAAACAACCCATAATTATTTCCAATTGAGCCATTCAAAAAGGGGAAATGTAAGGTCAAAAACCAGTCCAGAACAGCACCCGAAAAAGCCACACAGGAAACCAAGAAAAGCAGACACGAGACAGACAGCCAGGGGAGGAACCGAAGGGGCAGTATAAGGAACCGAAACCAGCAGCCCAAGGAACCGGAATAGGCCACGGGAAGAACTATCAGGGGAGAAAACTGAAGAGACATAGGGAAGGGAAAAGGAACCAGGGGGAGGAAATTAAAGGGTCATATAGAGGGGGGGAATGAATCTAAATTAATTTTTGATTTTTGAGCTGAATAAACAGTGGCTAAGCATTTATGAGCTGATTTTTAGTAGAGGAAAAACAAACTCACCAAAATAGAAACCCAAAATATTTTGACCCCCCTTTGCCTACATCAATTCTCCCCTGGTTGAAAGAGCTCATCTCCTGATGATGCTTGAGTATGTTCTGAAGGCATTGCATCTAGCTCTTGAATTTTGGCTGCGTACTTTTGCAAGATTTCTTCTCGTTCTTGTTTGAATTGATCTTGTAGAAGTCGCTTTTTCTTCATGTACTGCTCCGTACACAAGTGCATTTTCATATGTAGTATGTATAATTCATTTTGTATCGGATATGTTGAATCTCCTTCCGTGAATTGGCACTTTAATATCTTTTGGCTGATTTTCTCCAACAACTGACTCAATTTTTTCGTGGTTTTCCATTTTTTTTAAACACTTAAAAAATTATGAAAAAATCTAGGAATACACAAACCTAGGCTCTGATACCAAATTGATGCAGACAAAAATTAGGAAAACCCCTACTTTTTGCAAGAAAAAAAAAACACTTCATAGGAAATAGAAAATTACACGAAAGAAAACAAAATACAACTTTATATCATAAAAATAACGCTTACACACTTATGAAATAAAAACACCTAAAGTTACATTCCTTGATTAAAAAGAAAGATACAAGTGGGGTGGTCACATGCGGAGAGAAGAAAGAGGAAAGAAGTCGAGACGAAGAGAGGACAAACTCGCAAGCTTTCCTAGAAGAAAGGTAGAAGAGGTGGAACAAGCTTGCAAGCCTTTCCAAGGAAACCCGCAGGTTTTATCCAAAAATTAGTCACATAACATTTTTTTTTATTAACAAAACACCACACTCACACACACACACACACACACACACACACACACACACACATATATATATATATATATATATATATATAGGAGAAAAGGTGCACCCAAACAACCCATAATTACTTCCAATTGAGCCATTCAAAAAGGGGAAATGGAAGGTCGAAAACCAGTCCAGAACAGCACCCGAAAAAGCCACACAGAAAACCAAGAAAAGAAGCCACGGGACAGGCAGCCAGGGGAGGAATCGAAGGGGTAGCACAGGGAAGAGAAACCAGCAGCCCAGGGAACCGGAACAGGCCACAGGAAGAACAACTAGGGGAGAAAACCGAAGAGACACAGGGAAGGGAAAAGGTACCAGGGGGAGGAAATCAAAGGGTCACATATAGGTGGGGGAATGAATCTCAATTAATTTCAGATTTATGAGCTGAATAAGTAGTGGCTAAGCATTTATGAGCTGATTTTTAGTAGAGGAAAAACGAACTCACCAAAATAAAAACCCAAAATATTTTGACCCCCCCTTTGCCTACATCAATTCTCCCATAGTTGAAAGAGCTCATCTTCTGATGATGCTTGAGTATGCTCTGAAGGCGTTGCATCTAGCTCTTGAATTTTGGCCATATACTTTTTCAGGATTTCTTCTCGTTCTTGTTTGAATTGATCTTGTAGAAGTCGTTTTTTCTTCATGTACTGCTTCGTACACAAGTGCATTTTCATATGTAGTATGTATAATTCATTTTGTATTGGATCTGTTGAATCTCCTTCCGACGGAATCCATTTATCCATTAGAATTGGCACTTCAATATCTTCTGGCTAATTTTCTCCAACAACTGTTGTTCATAAACTTCTTGGTTTCTACAATCACTTACTCTTCAATTTCTAGTCTCATTCGTCTTGGAGCTTGCTTAACAGGTACTGCATCTGGTTTGATAGCTAATTTGTGAACAACTATATCAGGGGATAAGCCTTGCATTTCATCGTATGTCCAAGCAAAACAATCCCTGAATTCGCTGAGTAATGCTTTCAACTTTTCAAATTTATTTTTGAAAAGAAGAGTATTAATAAAGGCCGGGTGAGGATCTTCCTCAATCCGATAAGATATAGTTGAGAAGCGATGGGATTTCTTGGAGGATTCTTCAAGATGTCGACCATCGAGAACATTGTATGTAGGGGTCGTTTTTGGGACCCATTTTTGATTAATTTCTTTAATGGTGGATCTCTAGGAGTATACATTAGATATCACACCATACTTTTGAATATATTTTTCTAGAGATATTGATCTCTATATTTGTTTTCCCTTATGTCGGGATCTTTCGGTGGTGGATTTTTGGATATGCATCTAAGTGTCACATCCCGATGCTCACCGTACATATCTTGACTCTTTCTTTGCTCTACCATAATAATAGATGGTTGCTTTTACCTCTATCGAGATCTTTCAATAATGACTTTTTGGATGTATGGACCAAGTGTTACATCTTGATGTTCATCATATAGAGCTCAATATTATCATTATTATTTTTGTTGCTATTATAACATTTAAATGACTAGCAAAAGATGAAAAGAGAAATCAATCTCCAACGAAGTCGCCTAAAATTTGTGGGCTCCGAAAATTCTATTTTGGGTGACTTCCTGGCCTCTCCGTGCCATCGATCTATTTTTCTTTTATTTTTAAGTGTGGTGACGACGACAGAAAGTTTTAACGAGATTAGGTTACGGGGGAATTTTCTGAAGGCATATTGGGTTTTAGATAAGACACTACCCAGAGATTTCACCCTCATTTTGTGTGGACTTCTTTATCTGAGTTATGATTTTCTATAGGCGCAAGCCCCTATAGTTAATTACCCCTCCCGATAATAGGAGAGAACTTTCGATTAAGGCTAGTCATTAACGAGTTCGTATGGATCATAAATCCAATATATAATAGCAACAATTTTAGGGTTTAAATTTAATATTATGATTTGGATTTTGATGTTTGGAATTTAGAGTTCATTATCATAAACTTAAAACTGGTGGTGGTGGGAATGAAGATGAGCCCGATCAAGATCCCATGGTTCTGTTGTTCCGGGCTGTCATATTCCCTGGTCTACTTAGCCAGAGAAGGTAGTCGACCCGACCTGACAGAAAGTATCTTATCAGCAGCTATGGGTTGCTTCGTCCAAGAATACCTTATAGATCTAGGTTGATGTTTGTCTAAGGGATTAGAGAAAAAAATAAACTGTGAGCCCGGATACTTTCTGCGGCTGACGGGTGATACATTGCCCTTCACCAAGGGACTTCAACCACGAGCTCCTGGACACATTCTGCGGCTGGTGGGTATCTCATTCACCTCACATAGGGACTTCCACTCTCTTAAGAACTCCCATCGCCCTCAAGAACAAAGTGTAGAAATAATTTTTTTTATTAATTCATCATTGTCTAATACAAGAGTAAGGGTCTCTATATATAGACCTTAAAGGAAACTAAAAGTCAACTTTGACCCTTGGGCTTACATAAGACAAGACTCTTAAGTAAGGGTAAAAACGAAAAATGCATAATTAAATAAAAAATACAATTAATCAACTAAGATAAAATGGGGAGATTTTGGCCGTCGATCTTCGTCTCTTCCTTTGATTAATGTCCACCATCAAATTTCCGCATCAATAAATATGTGCAAAACATATTATTCTTTTTAATTAAAAGCAATGTGATTATAATTAATATTTAAAATAGAATATTTCATATTGTTAATAATGAGTTATAAAATATTGTAATCATTATATATTTGACTAAATCAGATCGACATCATGTTTGAAAAACAATTATTATTTTAAAAAAAACATAATGAATATTTTGTATTTATTAAGGAATGGATGATGGATTTGACAACATTATTTAAATATCAAATAGATTACTCTGCCAATTGAATTCAAAAAAATGTATGTACGTATAAACTTACAACATGTTGAAATTATCAAATGAGGGTGCATGACGCATCATCTTTGAATTGGCTTATTTTCTATAATTTCGTTTGATGTTAAGATTAAATAATGATATGAAAATGCTTATTATAATCACAACAGATATTCTTTTAACTTACAACACACATTATGTCTTTAAACATTGAAGTAAACTATATATATATATATATATGCGGGAGATATGAAAGAGGATTGTAAGCATGATTATTGTTAGGAGTTATGTTTATATTGTAATTATCTTATTAATATTTTTAATTATAGAAAGAATTTTTAATGTCAAAGCTCTATCAAAGATAGTTTAGTTTGAACATAATAGCCTTAAAATATAGTTAGGATTATTTTGTTAAATGAAATATTCAATATTAGATTTACTTATATGTGTATTTATAACATGTAATTTTGAACATTATTTAAGTAATAAAATAAAAATTAATATAAGATTAAAGGCATTTTGTTTTAATTTAAATAAAAGCATCATATAAATATTTAATAAATTAAAAAATTCTCCTCTATCAGATATCATTTGGATATTAAAAAACTAATTAGTGTATTGATTTTATATTATGTAAAATATTTAATTAGAGTATATATATATATATATATATATATATATATATATATATATATATATATATATATATATATATATATATATATATATATATATATATATTACAATTCTTTCCAATTTTAAATCAAGCTTGCGGATTGTAGTGCATGATGAACCCCACAAATTTGCGAGATGATCTTTCACTATATGCAAATTGTCTATTTGAAATTGAAGGATTTTTATCTTAACAGTAAATAAATCATATGCTTAAATACATATAACACATAAGATATTTTATTAATTCAGAACATAATGATCATGATTAGTATTAAAATAAATAATAAAGAAATAATGTTATGAAGTGTCATTGATTCTATTTTATTATTCTTTCTTATATTGCTAGAATATTACATACAGATGATATAAATGACTTTTTTATCTATATATATGTATTTCATAGATAAGTAATTAGTTCTATTGTTTGAATATCGGATAAGTTAACTCGGAAAATCAAATTTGAATGTTCACTAACCTATTTGTATACTCTTGAATTTGCTTATTTGATATATATTTATGCAAATTTTTTGACTTCTGTAGGTGTTTGGCATCCTCAGCAAGGAAAAAGGGCAAACCATCTTTGAATGATGAAGCGGCAATGCTGCTAGTTAGCCTGCTCAGGTTGTACTTTATGCATAATTTATTTGTTGGGATGCTCTCTTTGTGACCTTCATTAGTACTTGTGCTCCTTGATATCTAATTGTAAGGATGGAAATAACCAAGCCTAATAACTTTGCATATTCATTTACATAAATGTGTGCATGTTAGTACACCCGTTTTTAGGTTCATATGCATGTTTATGGCAAGCTTAGCAGCGAATAGATGGATACATAGTTAAATGATGGAATATGTTTGACTTTACTCTCAAATAGAATTCATAACTGGTCAGTACAATACGGGTCCTTCACAAATTTAGGAAATGGACTTCTTCTTCATTGCGCTTTCTTTCTAATTGCCATTTTTGTGTTCAATGTATTCCTTGTGGGCATTCTGTTTACGTAGTCACTATTCCTTTCCAGCATCTGATGATTAATATTTGTACAGAAAATTTTTGGTGCCGATTGAAAGTGTACCTTTCCATGAAATTTTCTGCTTCAAAGATGTTTCTTCTCTAAAGTCAGTAAGTATGGCATTTAATTTCATCATGTGTTGATGTTTTCTAATATTATATTCACAGGTTTCTGTGTTCAATTCTTATCTAGTGTCGTACCTGTCACATTCTGTCTGGGTTTATGATGGTCACTAATTAATTGCCATTACTTCTTAGAATCATATTTTATGTGCTGCTGTCAGCTCATGATGAAATCATAAAGGAATTCTTTTTTTGCTGCTTGTCTAAGCTTTTTTATTTGTATTAAAAAAGAGGAAAGCTTTAAAACGCACATGAACTTCTGTGATACTGAAATTAGTTCTTATAATTACATAATAACTTATGGCTCCTTGGGTAATGTTTGTATTTACCATTTATACTCGTTTATTTGCATGCTTTATTTAATATGACCTTTATAGTCTGGTTACCTAAGTTAGCAGCGGCTTTTGATTTCACTTTTGTTGTCTCTAGGAATTTTTATCACGTAAAATCTATGTTTGAAGAGATTAGGGTTTGTGTTATTGGCCAATTTTGACTTGGTACACTTACTTTAATCTACATACAATCAAACCCCTGTTGTTGAAGCAAAGCGTTTCTTATTGCTATCCCTATCAAGATATTGCATTTTGATGGCTTACCCTTTATTATGACGTCTTTTGAATTGTTTTTTATTTCTCTCTCCCTATTTAATCTGTCCTAATATTTCGTCAACATAACCATGGATGGAAACAACCTTGATTCTTAGCACTACACTTAAAAGTTTCGTAATGTCCATGTGATGTGATAACCTACAAAAAGCTAAGCCCCTTACCTATGAATTTCCTTGATGTTAGACTCTATAGTAGTTTTCCTTGAGATTGAGTATTTATTTTAATCATATTTCTCTCGGCATTATGTTAGAGTTTATCTAGGTTTGAACATTGAGATTTCTTGTGGACACAAAACCCTGAAATTAATTATACCCCTCCCACTCATAAGAGAACACTAAGGAGCTTGCTTAGGGTCATTTTTAGGGTCATGTTTAATTTTTAGAAGAGAATTTGATTGTGTGGGGCATGATTAGGGTGATGGAGGAAGACATGATCAAGATCTTATAGTTATGTCATCGTAGGTATACCAGTAGACCTTATCTAATGTTAGGTTGCTTTGGGAAATAACATTCAAGAACTCTGATAGCGACCACTGGTTGCCTCCTCATAGGTATCGTGTGTTGATTATGGTGAAAATGTGTGTTAAGTATGTGCTTTTGAGGTTGTTGTTAACTAGTTTACTTACAAAGGGATGCTCTTACTAGTTTTAATTGAATAATTCAATGGAAAAATATATGGTTGATTGCTATTCAGAGGTAATGGACATGCCAACTAGAGCTCAAGGGCATGATATGAACATTAGTCATCCATGAATTTTGGCTTTATTTGAATAAGCATATTTAAGGCATGTTGGAATTTTGATTTGTGTGTTTCATTCGTTTTTTTTGGATAATGGACCTTTTAGCAGGAGAGCTAGCTCGAGTTTTGGTTGAATTTGGGCTCACATCTATTTGAAGGCCTATATTAGTTGGGATGGGGCTTCAAACCATTGGAAGTCTAAGTTTTAATTATAATGGGTTTGTTAGTGTCACACATCATGTCTGAAAGGTGGTACATTATATTAACACAAGATACAATGAAGGGATGCACCTCAATTTTTGACATGAAACTAAAAAATCAAAGTCATTTAAAATTGATTTTTACTCACAAGAGAGAAGTTTATTGTATAAATAATTATAAGCAGAATATATGAAAACAAGCATGAAAAGTAGATAGTATTTTATTTCATCACTAGAGTCTATAAAAGGGGCATAGCAAATAAGTAAAACTTATTAATATAAAAGAAACTAGAAGAAACAATACATAGGCAAAGACTATTCAAACCCAATAGAAATATGAATACAAACTACACCATAAACTCAAAAATATCTATTGAAGTAATATTGTTAAAAAAGTAGGCTCCTAGTAGAATTTTTTATGAGAAATAAATTACTAAGAGTGAGTTTGATAATTCAAACTCAATAAGCAACTCTTATTTATTAAAGCATAAATGACAATTTGTGGGGGTATGCACTAAGAATAATGAAGAGGTAGGATTTATTATGTAATGAAAATATAGTGAATAGTATCATTTATCTAATTAGAGTAATATTGCATATCATTAGTGAAAGGCTGTCATATGTTTTAATTTAATCTATATATCATTATGTTCATGATAATTTATTTGGAAATAGTTCCAATGCAATTCTATATGAACATATCCATGTACCATCATATTAGGTATACTCATACATATCTAAATATGGCTCATTAGTCATTTACTACCACCTTTTTATATATGTATATGCATTTATGGTCGGTTTTACTACGACACTCTGAAATTAAAAAAAGGTCGGTACTAATCTTATAGAAATTCAATGATTTCTCTATAAACTTTTTGGCCTATCTAGCCAATATCAAAAAAAGGTTTTATTGAATTACATACTATTGCAATCAAGCATTCATATTCTAAACATAATAAGCATGTAATAAATATGATTAATATTATCTTCATGATGAGACATGATTTGTGGGAAGAAATAGAGGCAACAAGTATGAAAATAGAGATTGTTACTACTTGAATCATTTAGATATTTGAAAATTTATGTAGCCATTAATCAAGATAAAACTACAAGTGCTTTTTGATATTTTATTATGAACATTAAAAAGCAATCTATGTAAATGTGTATAGTAGTAATTGAGTATTAAATATAGGACTAATAACCTATAAATTATCTAAGAATACATTATAAATTTCAACGATAATGTCCCTAACAATGAAGGGTAAATTTCTCCTCTAGTAAGCAAGTCACTTTCCTCCCAGTGAAGGCAAGTGAAACCCATCTCGAAGGTTTTATATAATTTGGACTTTCAATTAAGTACAAGAACATAAATGAAGGTATTAACACAAATACTTTTTGAAATAGATGTAACCTAATCAGTTTAAACCACCCCATAATCCATCAGTTTAATTTTAATCATTGAAAGAATCAAACCTACCCTTAATGGTATTAAAATTTAAATCTTTTAAAACCTCTTATCAAAATACAAGGATAAATTTAGGTGCTTGATTAGAAATCCACTCTAAAATAATTTAATAAATAACAAATCAATAATTACATATAGAAGATAAGGACTATTCTTTCACCAAATCATGCGAAGAAGATGATGCAATAATGTCTATAATAATAAAATAGTAATAATTACATATAGAAGATAAGGACTTGCGATTACCTCTTAGTTGAAGCGGTAGATGAGGAGAAAGGATTTGTTGTTGGTGGTTCTCAGTTGAGGGGGAGGATTACTACTAGTTGCTGATCAAAGGAGAAGGGGGAAGGCTTGTGCTTTGTTTTTCGTTTGATGGGGAAGAAGAAGATGAGGAGGGTTTCAATCGATAAAGGCTTGGTGGTTGCAAGGGAGAGGTACATGAGCATGTGAGAATGATGCCCAACATTATCTCCTTAAAAGATCGAGTAGTGGTGGTTGTAGGCTTGTAAAATTTGCATGATAATGATAATCTAATGGAGTAGACTTCACGAAGGAGTACGAGGGTTTTCTCATATTTGGAGGATCAGATTTGGTCGGTCCTAATATCAATCCAATTCAGTTTTAGCTATTACATTTTACTTTATAGTGACCTAAATTTGGACAATGCTTACATTCATTAGAAGACCCATAAACGAGACTTACAATCTCGAGAGGGAGAAAAGGTCAATGATGGATCTTAAGGCCTTACCCTATAGGTAAATTGACCTGGCTTTTGATATTAACATGATTTGAATTTGGGGTTTCTTAATTTATTTGTGAGTTGTCCTAACGGTTGTGGCATACGATCCTGATTTTTGATCTCACACATCGAATTACAGCTCAAATATTGGAATAAACCCAAAATTGGGTATTGTAACCTTACCTTGTAGAAAATGCAACCTACTTACAAAGTAGTCATATAGGTAGGGTGTCTCTATTGGTAGGTTTTACACCCTCGCCCAAGTCCACCCTTTGTTTACCATTTGGATTCTTAACTTACCGGTTGATGTTTGGAATGAACTTGATTGGAAGCTTTAGAATTTACTATACCATGTAAATAACATATTCTTTTGATTTGATGAGCTTAATATCTGCCTTCACAGGTTGGTGCTAATGCTGTAGTTGTAGATTTTTCTAAAATTTGATTGTAATAACACCTCTTTCTGATTGGAACCATTGCTTGCTCAGGCTCTAATTGGGGATCCGAGAAGTGTCATACAGGATGACCTTTTGAAATCCGATGGGTATCTTCAGAGCACCTCCTGTAGTAGAAGAGAGAATGTCTTATCCTCTTCCATCCATGATACTGCTATCATGTGAGTTGTACTTCTACCATGACATTTTTTTAAGGAACTCAGTGAAGTTTTATAGGTATCCTCTTTAGTTAATGAAGCTTTCAATGGCTTGCCTTGCCAAAAGTTTATCAAACTCGCAAACATTCTCTTTCTTTCTTCTGGCTGCTTTTACATTGATGCTGTGCCATATTCCATTAAAATTGAGCTTTGTTGCTTCTTTAGCTTTATGGTTTATCTTATAATTGGCATTACCTGATTCAGGTATAGTCTTGCCCAAGAGTATGGTGACCTAATCAACCTCCATGACTGGTATCATTCTTTCAAAACAAAAGTACTCATCTCTAATCCTAAAGCCAAGCGTAAGGCCCAGCATTCTCCTGCTTCTAAAAAGGGGAAATCTAAAGCACTTGAGAATGAAGTGTCCATCCAGTATCCTTAACTTCCTAGTTTTCTTATTCCCTTTATTTAATTAGACACTAATGTTGTTACCACAGTATCGATTTGCTTTCTGAAGGGGCAATGCTACATTGAATTCATTTCTTTTAAGCTTTGTTTGGAACAGTTTTTTTGCTGCTTTTTAAAGCAGTTTTTTAATGCAAAGTTTTTTGGAATTAGAAATCTTTTTACTAGAAAGTCATTTAGAAAGCAGTAAGAAAACTGATCCAAACGAAATCTTAGATTACTGCTCTATCTAGTGAGACTGATCATATAATTACTTCTACTTTGAGTTAAACAAATTTGCATTTATTGTTCTGTCGACTGTTTAACATGATACCTTATTTTGATTTCTGATTTAGGCTTATGTGCTAGTTAAAAGTGCAATAGTGATCTAAATCCACCAACATGTACCATCTGGCTCATAGGCCTGGTAGTATTTATGCCCAAATTAAAACAGGGAAATAGAGGGTTTGAATTCCACACATAACAATGAAGTTACACCAAGAACTTCTCATATTCTTGTTGTGCCATTTATTTTGTTTGTGCCTCGTCTTATAAATACTTGGGATTAATGCGTAGAAGTTTAAAATGATTGAATTGCTGTTGTCCTTGACTGAAACCATTTAGAGCAAGGTTTTGCAAAGCAGTCACAGAGCTACAAATCACAGGCCTAGTTCGGATGCCGAGCAAGAGAAGACCAGATTTTTTGCAGAGAATTGCTTTTGACCTCTAGTCCATTGAATTTTTTGCAGGATAAGTGTTAAAAGCCAACTTCATAGTAAGTGAATTTCTTACTGTCAGTTCTCAATTTCGTTGTTGCTGTGAGGCAGTAGCCCTGCACATTTTTTTTTTTTTGTTCCTACTTCAGGTCCCTAATAGTTGGGCTAAAATTTTGTATTTTTTATTTGGAGATGCAATTGGAACTATCTATTTCTTGTCAGGATAAGGCTGTGTATTCAACCTTTCCTCAGATTTCAAATCAGCAAGAAGGTTCATGCATTAGGTAACACCTTTTTTAATTTGTAAAGGCATCATAAAAAATAATCATAACTTCTATTATAAGAACCTGTTTAGGCTTCGTTGGAGACGGGTTTCTTCCTGCTTCTTAAAGCGGCTTTTTAGTAGAATTATTTTTTTTATTTTTTTTTACTAAAAAACAGCTTTAAGAAACAAGAAGAAAGCTGTCCCAAACGAAGCCTTAGTTCGCAATAATTTTGTGTGGATTTTATCATTTGATATACTAGCAATTCAGTAGGTGTGATTGTGCCAAGTGATTATAATATATAACGGCTTGATTTAGGCAATGATGTTGGACTAAACAGTTCAAAAACATCTTAGAACAGAATCTAAATGACTGAAATTGATTAATTTGGGACTTGAAGATAGGTCAAGAAATAATGATAATTGTTGCGTCCAGGAGTATTCGCGGCGGTAGAGAAATATAAGATTTAACGTCTTAGCGTTGTACGAAAATCCGGCACGCAATCAGATAAGTGAGAGAGGGTCTAGCATTTATAAGACACCAAGATTTTTACGTGGAAAACCCCTGAAAAGGGGGAAAAACCACGGGGCCTAGCCCAGCTTGAATGAATCCACTAGTATTGCAGTCGATTACAAATGAGGTCCTTCCTTGGTGGAAGGCCTTAGCTTGATGTACATCTTATGGAGTACATTACATGATGTAAATACAAAGGATCACTATTGACATGTTCACTTTGTTAGAAGGACTGCAGTCGGCGGGCGACGTAGGTCAGGAGGACCGTAGTCAGCTGGCGACGGAGGACTGTAATCGGCGGGCGACATAAGTCAGGAGGACCGTAGTCAACGGGCGACGGATGTCGGAAAGACTGTAGTCGGCGGGCGACGTAAGTCAGGAGGACCGTAGTCGACGGGCGACGGATGTCGGAAAGACTGTAGTCGGCGGGCGACGTAAGTCAGGAGGACCGTAGTCGACGGGCGACGGATGTCGGAAAGACTGTAGTCGGCGGGCGACGTAAGTCAGGAGGACCGTAGTCGGCTGGCGACGGGGGTCGGAAGGACTGTAGTCTGACAACGAAGATCAGTAGGACAGCGTCAGGTAGAAGTCCAGCAATGAAAAGAAATACATCTTCGCATAGATGTCCAGCAAAGTCTGATAACTGGTAGAAGTCCGGCGTCGGGTAGAAACTTGGCGAAGAGTGAAGGTCCGACGTCGGGTAGAAGTCCGACGTCTTTGGTGGCAGAGGAGAACTCCAGCTTCACTTGGGCGGAGTTTCTGCATCAGGAGGGGACTCTGTTGTTAATTGGGAAGGATTTCAACATCACGTGGAAGTTGTGCAGAATTCCTATGTTTCCTAAAAATCCGGCAGAGTTCCGGCGTCTTCAGGCGGCAGGAAGAGCTCCGGCGGTGGTCGAGGAGGTGAGGAATCTCCTTTTCCCCTTTCTCCTCTTCTTCTTCTCTCTCTTCACTTGAGCCCCCCTTTTGGTGTAGAATGAGGGCTCTATTTATAGTTTTTCTGGAGTGGCATAGCCCGTAAATAGGTGTGAGATCAAGGGCGAATTGTGAGTGGTCCGAATGGACGGCCGATATCGACTCCTTCGATCATGCACCGTTCGTTGGACATTTGAAGGCCTTAATGATTTTGGAATTTGATGATCTTGGGCTCGTTGGATTCGTCTCGCTGAGCCGTTCGATTCGAGTATAAGCTCGTCAAAATCGGAGACCGTTTGATAACTCAAATTGCGGTTTGAACCTTCCAACAGCGCTTCAAACCTTTGATTCAGACTCATTTGGGCTCGGATTGGGTTGATCTTAGTGTCGTTGGGTTCGTATTTCCGAGACGCTCAGTTTGACTGTAAGCTCGCTGAAATCGGAGTTCATATGCTCCCAAAATTAATTTTTGAAGTTTCCAATTAGCTTTTGCCTCGAGATTCGTGCCCGATCAAGATAATTTTTGCATGACGTATCAATAATGATATCAACAATGTAGAAACTTAATAGATCAGTTTGAAACAGTTAGATAAGGGAACAACTGAATTGAATTTGAAGGGCCCAGCCTTGTTATTGATTCTTTACTATGGATCCTTATTATGCCGATTATATTTCTTGCTGTATTAAGAAAAAAATTGAAAAATTTAGGATCATAACGTCAGCACCAAACAACTGAAATAAAAATGTTGAGATCAATGACTTTGGTGGTGCTTTAAAATGTGGCTACTTGGGTTGCTAGTGGTAAAATGGGAACAATTATTAGGCCCTCCGACCGGACGTAGAGGAACGTCCGGTCGGCACTAAAATCCCGCAAAAAAACTTGGTTTTTGTTCGGTATTGCTAGGTATTATTTGGTAATAATGAGGAATATCGCTCTGTGAAGACCAATACAGAGCAATACCGAGGTATATAAAAAAATACCGAGTTTTTCCTAGGAAAAACTCGGTATTTTTTTGTATAACTTGGTATAACTCGGTATAACTCGGTATTGAGTCTCCACATGATGGTATTACTCGTTATTGTTTGGTATTGCTTGGTATTTGCTCGGTATTTCTCATTTTTTTGCGCGATTTTAGCTCCGATCGGACGTAGCTCTACGTCCGGTCGGAGGACCTAATAATTGTTCTTAAAATGGAGGGATTGATTTATAGTAAGTTCAACACTAGGGTAAGGTTTCGTTTGAGATGACTTCTTGCCGTTTTTTAAAGTGATTTTTGAGTACAAAATTTTTAAGTTTTAAAAATTTTTATATAAAAAAAGTGTTATAAAAAATAGTAAAAAAATTGCCCCAAACGAAACTTAACTTTACTTTTTGGCCAATTTGGTGCGCATGGGGCTCAGGGGTTGATTGGATTTGATTTTTGATGAACCGGTTGGTTCAACTATAAATCAAGAAATGGCTTTTTTATTTGATTTTGATTAAATGATTATTATAAAATATTTATAATTTTCATTAAGTATTAACTTTCTCAGATTTATTTATATTTTTTGAACATTTAAGTTGGGTATAATGATTATTTAAAATTAAATATCTTATAAATAATTTAAATATTATATTCTAAAATTTTGATTTAGAATCATATTTAAAATATTCAATGATGTAATATTTTAATTCAGATTAGTATAGTATTTAATTATTAAAAATATTATTAGTATAGCACTAATATATTATTTAGATCATATTAATATTCATTACATTATTTGTGGGCTCTGAAAATTCATGTCCTAGCCTCTCCTTTTATTTGGTGCTACTATACATCAACATATATGAGATGTATGACCACAAGTACAAAAATGTACATAGACAGCTAATGAAATAATGAGCTAAGTGGCAAACTACAGCGGATAAGTGGAATTTAAGTTTGGCCCATATGCTTCACTGACCTTGCTTGAATTGCAACTCTTGCAATATTTAGGTACTAAAATTATTTACAATATATTCCCTCAACATTTTAAAAATAAAATAAAAAAAGCTTGGTCAATGTGTAGATCTGCATTTAAGAATATAAGCGGTGGTACGCAGCGCAGGAGCAAGCGCCCTATGCTATGGGACATGTCGTATATTTGGTATGGTAATCGGACGTAGAGCTACATTTAGTGAGCCCTGAGAACGCGCCACGTAGCAGGCACGAAACCGCGGATCCGATCCAGCGAATAGTGGGTATGTCGCACGTGCTTTTTTTAAATCCATGACAAACCGGTATTTAAGCCAAGCCTTTTAATTTTTCCTCTTTTACATATGAATTTATTACATAAAAAACAATGAATTTTATAATATATATATATATATTTAATTTTATATTCGTGTGTGCCAGATTTTCATACAAATTAAAACATTAAATTCTCTCTTTATTGATGTGAACATTTTAAAGTGCAACAATAATAAAATATTATTAAAATTTAAGGAAATATGCTCGAAAATTTCAGTAATTTTTCATTGAATTTTTATGAGCTTCAATTAAATTTAAAAATTTTGCTAAAAATAAAACAATTATGAATTTTACATCAATCTTAACTAAAATTAATTTGTACTCACCAAAAAACCCACTTCCTTTAAAATTGAATTTTATAATCCCAATTACCATCACGTGAGAGAAGAAAGCTTAAGCATTACATCAGCCCCTTAATTTTTTGGTTTGAGAGTTTTTGCCTCATTTAAGATGTTTAAGCTCAATGATTAACATACTTACCTGTGATTGTTCTTTGATATTAAAATTTTCAAATAAAAAAATTACACACGTAAAGTTAAAATTAATAAATATTTATAATCCTAATATCTATTTTAAATAATTAAGCTTTTCAACTTAAATATTGATGCAAACAAATATAAACCCTCAAATTTATGATAGAATTTAAATTTTATGTAAGAATTTAATGAATGGAAGTATAAAACTAATACTTTTGTAAATAAATAAAATTTAAATATACATTAAAATAATAACAAGAAAAAGCAATTAAATCTTCTTGCTCAAGCTAGTTAAACAAAAGAAAAAATAACCTATCATAGTGCGTATCCGATAAGGGGAACTATAGTACATAATCATCAGCGTCTTATTTCTCTTAGGTCAAAGAGCAGTTGGTGCCTCGGTGTCCATCATCGGCTAATTTAGGGTTCATTTACACTTCTTGTAATTTTTATAAAAGGGCACCTTTTTCAAAATTTGCAATTTTAATCTCATTATGTGGAGTTAACAATAGCAATTATGTTTTTCTATTATATTTTATTAAAAGATAAATTTTTTTATTCATCATTACTTCCAAATCCATGTTTGATCCCCCTGGAGCAGCATCCCCTCTTAAGTGGGGCTCAATCAAGTGCGGGGCAGGAGATTTGTGGGGTGGGTGCCTTTTCTAGATCAACCGAGGATTAATCACGCTGTCAAGCGTCCCTTCGGGAGTTGAGCGGGTGGATACCCAGTTCCAAAAAAAAAGTGAGTTAATTTTGTATTTAAATTTAATAAAAAATATCATTAATAATAATTTATAATCATATCTTTTCAAGTTTATATAAATATTGGCCGGACCTAATATATCTATTTTCATAATTAAATCATCAGAAGTCTAGTATTTTATGTGACTAAGGTTTCGCTTGGGATGACATTCTTGCTATTTCTTAAAACAGTTTTTTAGTTAAAAAACTAAATTTTTTGTGTGCTAAAAAGTCGATATAAGACGCTAAAAGAAAGACGTCCCAAACGAAGTCTAAATCATCGAAGAGAGCTCTCTTTAATACTATCTGACACCAGAGCAACTTCAATCTTTTCACGTATATACTCTCTTCACAATTTATCTAAGTGCAAAATAAGTCATCCACCTGAACATTTTCATCTCCATTAACACTTAATTTTATACTCTCTTTTAATAATCAACATTCTACCTATATTATAAGTTATAACTATTTTTTAATATTTAATAGTTTTTACAGTTCTAATATTTTGACTGATTAATTTTCAAAAATATTTTTTAACCAACAAAAAAAAACTTCTGAGAGCTGTAAAAAAAATTTATGAAAATATGTTTGAAAATTAGGTTTATTTAGAAAAACATAAATGTTTGTGCTATGAATTGAAGATGATGAAGTTGATTCTACAGAAAATTTAAGATATTGAGGCATTTTTTCATTTCTTAATAAAAATAAGATGGTTTGTTAGAGTGTGAAAAATAATAATAAAATTAAAATTAGCATGTTAGAATTTTTGTTTTGCTAAAATTTAAAAATTAGAACAAATTTATTTTTCATTAAATATGTCACAAAGCAATATATTAATGAAAATTCAAAGATTAGAATGTCATATGATTATTTTAAGAAAATCAGATGATATAGATAACTTTTTATGATAAATTAATAAATGTTTTGTTTCATATTCTTTTAATGGAGTATTTTTTTTTAAAATATAATACAGATAAATGATTGCCTAATCATGTAGTTATAGAGTGAAATTAAGGTTGAAGATGATTAAGGACTCAATAATATGCTAACCTAAAGATAGTGTGCCAATGGTTAAATTTCTTTGACATAATTGCTATGACTAGGGGTGTCAAAATGGACATTCAAGCTGGGTTTTAGTCAAACCCAAAATTGACCAAGTCCAATTCAGTTGATCGAACTCGACCCCAATCACAAAACAAGTCAGATATCTTGATCCAAACCAAACATGGGTCTAAACTGAATTGACCTCGACCCAACCTGCTAAGCGTGAGGCCACAAGGCCCAAGAAGGCAAGCATAGGGACTGCTAGGGCAAGGGGCGTCTAAAACCCAATTTTGATTAGGTGTGTCCCTCATTAGAATCAATGTAACAATACCTCAAAATTTCAACATTCACAAAATTTTGCAAATTTAGTGTCATTATGTTATACTTGTCAAATGGAACAATTCGACATAGAACTATAGGTCAACTTGCGAAGAATTGAAAGTTAGGGAATTAGATCTCATTTATTTTTTCCAAGTTAAAGCAAAAAATAAGGAGATTTTTGTTTAAAAATAAAGTTTAGTATATGATTTATATGTCACAGTCTAAACTTTTAATTATCAAGATATTATTCGCTTTGGCCTATGGGCCTCGCGATTTTGTCATTTTGGTGTAACTTCCCAAGAAATCACCTATCCCACTTCGGGATGAGCATGCATAACTGCTGAGTTTTTTAAATGAAATTCCAACCATTACACCAAAAGATGTCTATATGTTTAAGAGTTTAACATCTTTTGCTTAAAGGGTTTCACAATCTCCCACACTTGAGTAATTGATGCCCTCGTCAGTACCCCTATCTTAAAATCATCCATCATGTATATAGGATTATAAAGGCGACCCCTATAAGTTCAAGTGATGAATCGTGTCACATAGCACTTTGTCCAATACATGGTTCAAGAGATGGCTCCCATGGCATGGCTTAGCCATCCACCAAGAAAATATGATTCTAAAAGTGGCCCCTACAAGTTCAAGCGACGACTCCTGTCATGTAGTACTTTATCCCATATATGATTCAATAGTTAGCTCCCATGACGTAACATTTTATCTTGTTTGACATTTAGTTCTCATCATCTGGTTGGTATATTGCTCTGATATCATTTGTCATTGCCCAAACTTTTAACTATGAAGATATTGTCTGCTTTGGTTAAGGTCCTCACAATTTTATTCTGTTGATGTAACTTCTCAAAATGTCACCCATCCCAAGATTTCTCTTGGATGAGCATGCTTAACTCCAAAGTTTCTTGATAAATTCCAACCATTACATCAAAAGGCTCCTCGATGTTTAAGAGAGTAACTTTTTTTACTTAAGAGATTTCATATTATATGGTTAATGTATTTAATATTTATAATTTAATTGTGTTCAGTTGTTGATTAGGGCATTGCACTACTAGAGAAATTGATATTTATAATCATATACGTGATGTGGAAATTAAAATGTATGTTAGTTGGAACTTGAATTAATTGTATGAGTTGGATAAGAGATTGTGTAAATCAATAATTAATGATTTGGTTTAGATGATCTATACATACAAGAAGACATGATGTATCCAAATTTGTGAGTCCGCATGATGACAAGGTAAGATATATAATTTTGTTAATATAATAGGTTAATCTAATTGTGTATAGTTGTATATGAGTAAATTTAATTAGTTATGTATAATATTAGTTTTTGCATTATAAATTTCTAATTAACCTAAAATTATGATTTATGTAGCCATGTCATTTGTAATTTATCATATATTATGATCATATTATTTTATGTGATTATGTGTAAGTCTATTAGGTTTACTTATAGTATATATTCATACAATCATACATGCCTATATGTTGATACACCTAACAATCATATTGAATTGCTTGCATATGCATGTTTCTGTAAATAAACAAGTGCCACACAACTTGAAATGAAAAATGCAATAATTAGAAAAGCTTGAAATGTGTCATGTTAAGTGATAGATGAATGGGGCAATACGACCCTAATGGGCAGTGCGACCCAATAGAGGTAGTGTGACATCGATATGAAATGAAGTCTATGGGCTATGATATGAAGTGATGCGGTGCATAACAATGCAGCTAAGTAGTATACGTATTTTATTAGTATGCTTATTATTAGTCTTTTTTCTTATATGTTACTGTGAGTAGTTGCCTTCCCACTATCCTAGTTTGCTTCTTTAGGTAAAAGAGTACCAAACAGCTTTTGGTTATGCTTAACCATTTTCAGCGTGAGAGAGAACTCACGATAGTAGCTTATACTTGTTGGAGATGGGTAGAAACTTTCAGACTGGAATATTACACTTTTTGAGCTTGGCTCTACTTCTTCCTTCTTCTGTGTTTCTTCTTGTTTTTGTTATTCTTCTTAACTGCCCTGCTTCTCCCAAAGCATACCACATCAGTTCTTGATATCAGAGCCGGCGGCTCGGTGAGATGGCAGAGAGTAGCAAAAGTGTATCGGGCAATGAGGACCGCAGCTTGGAGGCGCTTTGGGAGGCACACGCGGATGTCGTGAAACGGCCGGATGACCTTAACACGAGCTTCAATCGCCTGGCGACAGAGTTGAGGCGAGACCGTGCAGTAGGCGGACTGCCGGCTAGAGAAAACTCTCCCAGACCTCTGCGGTTCGTTACACCTCCATCGAACCGACATGGTGGACAGGGATTTCGTGGACGACGACCATTTCACCATGTTCAGGTAGTGTCCGATTTGGAAGACGACATTGAAGATGGATTTCTAGATGGATTTCAAGACTCCGATGGAGACAATGTGGCGCCGCAGTATCAGCAGCGGAGGCCGATGCCTTTTGATAGGCAACGTGGTGAGTTCCGCGCGAAACTGGATATTCCCTTCTTTGAGGGGCGGTTGCACATTGAGGACTATCTCGATTGGGAGAGGGCCGTGGAAAATTTTTTTGATTATATGGAGGTGGAGCCGGAAAAGCAAGTTAAGTATGTGGCTTGTAGATTGAAGGGAGGGGCAAGTGCGTGGTGGTCTCATCTTTTATAATCCCGTCGGAGAGAGGGAAAATGTAGTGTGCGCAACTGGGCACGTATGAAGCAATTACTGCGCTCGCAGTTCCTCCCAACCGACTATGAACAGTTGCTCTACCTGAAGTATCAACAATGTGCCCAAGGCAGCCGCTCCGTAAGTGAATACACTGAGGAGTTCTATAGTCTCTGTGCCCAAAACGACTGTTGACCTCATTTTTGTATGAGGTCTTTAACCAGATCCTAAACCCAATCCAGACTCAAATCAATACAAACCCAATCAATTCTAAACCAAGATCTCAGGTCCTAAGGCTTGGTCTTAAAGGCCTTTTCCAGCAAATCTTTGAATACTTCATAACCCAATGAAATGGACTCTGATTCGGGTTCTGTCAGTTCCATACTGATGGGGCATGTCTCTAGTATCAACCCTCCAAATTTGAGCCCGTTCTGAGCTCTCTGACCCATTTACTAAATCAAAACCCAAAGGCTGTAAAACCTTCAAATATTTACAGCCTATGCCACTAGACCTGCCCTTCACTAAACTCTGACCTTGGAGACCTCCCCAGAGTCTCTAATCACTTTCAGACCTTCAATCCTGACTCACTGATCAATAAACTGTATTTTTCTAGACTCATTTCAGCCCTCAGTGGTCATGAGCCCAAAATGACCAAAATACCCCTAAGGGGGGCTCAAATAGTGATTTCAATCCAAATGACCTCCAAATCAAATACAACTACCTCCAGCAGATTTCAAATGCAAAACCAAACATGTTAGATCTATTCCCACACTCTGGGTCAACCTGGTTGACCAAGTCAACAAGGTTTACCTAAGAGGCCCATTAGGGTCCAAACATGTGATTCTATTGGAATGACCTATTTGAGCCTTGAAACTACATCTATCAAACTCCTATTACAGTTTCAAATCTGTCCAGCCTAATTCCACACCCTGAGTCAATCTGGTTCACCCAGTCAACTTAGTTGACCTAATTCTCCTTTAAGGCTTAGAATAGGTCATTTCAACCCATTCAATGTATTAATCCTCTCCTAAACTTCAGACCAGCTTAATCATATCCTTTAAGTCTCTTTGATTGCCACCCAATCCACCCAAGTCAAGTTGACTTGGTCAACCTAAGCAACCAGGGTCAAATCCCACTTTATAAAATCCCTTTTAGTCATATAAAGCATATAGACATTTGAACCTTCTACAAAGCATTCAACCAGCTCATTTGGACTACTTAGATGCTATCTCATCAACTATTGACTGAATTGACTGATCAAATCAGTCAAACTCAAGGCTTAAAGAATAATTCCTCTAGTCAAACTTTTCAATCCAATGAACCCAGCCTAAACTTGGCTCATCCAGCCATTGAAACATATTCTAGGCTTTGTCCAAATGCCACCTCAGCTGGCTTGACCCCCTTTGACCAATCAATAGGTCAACTAGAGCTCTAATGAGCTCTAGTGGTCAACCCGACCCATCAAGCTTGATCCAACCCAATCCAGGCCAACCCAATTCCCTTACTCAACTCTAGAGACCTCCCTGGACTTAACCCAAACCAGCCCAACTCCTAGCGCGCTCCCTAGCCCAACTAAGAGCTCAAATGAGCTCATTTGGTCAACCCGACCAAACAACTCACCCAAACTCATATCAGGCCTTTCCAGCCCATAGGATCCATTCCATAAAGTTCTTTGGACTCAACCAAACCCAACCCAGTAGCCAAATACAACCCAGCTAGCTTGGACGTTCCCTCCCACGTGAGGACAAACAAAAGAGTGGCCAGCTCATCCACCTCCAGTACAGTCCTTTCCCCTGCTCCTAACAACCCGATCCAAGTGTCATCCATCCCATCATTCCCTCTGATGCATCCTAGCCATTTCTTTTGGCTCCAACAGAAGAATAGGGTAAGGAGGCACGGATGGATTGATCCCAAGCTATCTTTCATTCGAGTCATTCCCTAGTCGCTCTGAGCTTTCGTTTCCACTCCCCAGAGCTTCGCTTCTATCTTACCAGTAATTTCCCGGCGTTCGAAGTTACCGGCGATGAGATCAGTGGCTGACCGAGAGTTACTCCCGTCAAAGCTTCCTCAACTCCGTGTAGAAGCCTTCTCCGAGCTCGAAGCCTAAAGGAAATCAACACGTGGACAGTCCACAAGTTCAACCGTGAAAAAATCAACTCATTCGATCCATCATTCGGTGAGAAATCCTAAACCCTAGATAATACTTAGGTTCTTAAATAGGCTTCTAATGAATCTATATTGAGCTCTAGAAATCATCCCCCATTCTTCATCTTGACGAATGTCATCTATATCTCAGTTATTATGCCATTTAACGGATTAGATAAGGAGTTTAAAATAAAATCTAAAACTTGGGTTTGCGGTTGTAAAACAAAGAAGATGAAATCACGACTGTTAATTTCATCTCTTTGATTTCAATGGCCATGATTTATTCTGTCTTTGGCCAGCTTTGATCCCTTATAATCGTGAACTGATCAAATCCTGCATGGCTGCATCGGAGCCGTGCATTGCAAACCGCGGCAGCGGAGCTGATCGTCCGATCATCTCAGATTGAGATCAACCGCGGCCCTGATCGTGGCCGTTGGATCAAGCCGCAGTCGATCCAACAGTTACTGAACCGTGCTGACTCATTTAAGTGAGCGGGGTCCGCTTGACCGCCGCCATTTGCGTGGACCAATCGCCTGCCGCCATGTGTAAAAATCGTTTTAAATATTTATTTGAAAGCCAGAAACTTCAAAAAATCATATAAAATAAACTATTAAGCCAAAATTTTTGTACAACCACTCGTTTTTCTCGGAATAAAATTTCCTATTTTCTAAAAATAAAATCAGAGCTAATTTTTCATTATTTTAAACACTAAATTTTTACTTAATTTCTTTTTATATCTTATTTAAATATTTGATAAATCAAAAAATTAAATGGCATGATATCTGAACTCTAACAGATATAGGTTCTCTGATTTTTTGAGGGAATTTTTAGAGTTTGACTTCAATCCCAAGTGAATTTTAAAGGTTTAATCCATTTCTTGGATTAAATATTTGAAATTCCACTTACAAACTCAATAATCATTCGATTCATGCATGTTAGATTTCTATGGGACCAGTGAAAGGTCATCCTTTCGCTAAAAATAAGTTTAGATCTTGATCATGTGTAGTTTAATTTAAAATTTTACTATCAATGTCATGTTAATTTAGCTTAATAATTAGCAAACTATACATGATCATATAACGAAATTAGATTGACTTTGATTAGGGTACATTGGCATGTATCCCTAAATAACTTCAATTCAATTTAGTATATCTATTCCCTTATAATGGATTATGTAAGTCTATGAGTTATCACATAACTTATAGCTATAATAATCTGTTATAAAACTATTCCATAGAATATTAGGAGCACTTTTATTGTACATGATTGCTTTGGTATGTTTGTAATTAGTGTCCAAAGGGTTAGAGAATATTGATTGCTTTACTACAACTTAGTGACATTTAGGAACAAGAATTAAGGTTGAGTCTTAGCCAATTTAGTCAAATCTAGGAAGAACTACACACATCTCTTTTGAGATGAAACTCAAACATAGAAAACTAGTGTCATGTACCTAATGATCAAACTTACATTGATTTGACATTAATTGACCTTCAAACAACTAGTAGAATTTAGGTAATCCATTCTTTAAGGATTTTAGTCTTCTATAAACTCAAATAAATTTAAATAAATCAAATAAAACCCATAAAAATCTAAAAATAAATTTCAAATCATTCTAATTAATTCTAAAACATATATTAAACCTTTTAAAATCAAAATGTAAATTCAAATTTCATTAAATGTCATTAAACCTAAATCAAATCCTTAATTAATCCTTAATCACCTAAACTTCCAAAAAATATAATAAATCAATATTAAATCCAAAAATTATAAATAGTACCTCTACTGATCATAATCTAATCTTTAACCAAAGAAAATTAAAATCAAATCAATTTGACAGCAATTTAAACTTTAGTTTAATTTTAAATAAAATCCAATATTTAATTGATTTAATTAATTAATAATAATTAAAAATTAAAATAAATTCCCAAACACTTGGAAATCCCTCCTTAGGTCATCCCTGACCTTTAGAGATGATTTCAAGAGGTTTGGAATCCATTTGGAGCAAAATCATAAAAAGGGCCTTAATTAAACAATTTCCAAAAATTCATTAAATAGCCTAAACCTTGAAAACATCATAACTAATTCAAGAAAAATCCAAATTGACCAAACTAAGTTGCATTCAATTCATAATAAGGTCTAATATTTATTAAAAATATAAAAATTCCAGAAAATCATCAAATTCAAAAAGTCAACAAAATGGTCAACTACAGGTTAAAACTAGTTCAAAACTTCAAACTTTCATAACTAAATCCAGAAAAATCCAATTTCAGCAAGCTTACCTTCTAACTGATCGTCATAAGGTCTAATATTTTAATAAAATATTAAATTTACAAAAAACACCTTTTAATAAAAAGCCAACTTTATACCCCTTAATTAATTGATTAAAATAATCCAATAATTTCTAAAAATCTAAGAATTGTTCTAAAACTCTAAAAATGACTAACCAACTTCTAAAATCAGTAATCCAACACATTTCTAATAAAATTCATTAACTCCTAATTCTTAACTAACTTAAGCTACTTAACTATACCGGGTACCACTGGGTAACCCAGGCCTACGAGGCTATTATCTTAGCCCCAAGGAAGGTGAAATAAACTTCACGGCCTCGGTGTGAAACAAAGGTGGTATCCAACCAATCATTAAAAATCAAATCTCTAAATCAATTTTAAATCCTTAATAATTTAATAAACCTTTAATTCTTGATAATTTCTTAATTCTATTAATTAAAAATTATTAATTATTCAATTAAATTACACATTCCTTTAATTTGAATTAATTAGACAATTTGATTGATTAAGATTTATCTTAATCAATCAAATTTGATAATTGATTTAGATTAAATGAATTCGGGTTTTCTATGCCTAAAGTTTGATTCCTTTTGGAGGACTTTGGGCATTTTGACTTTTAAAGACCCTTAAAACACTTAAATAACAAAGAGATCTCTTATGTGTTGTGTATGATTCCTTTCAGGAGGGCAATAACACATTTAGATTTGGAGATCTTCAAACAACTATAATAATACACCGACCTTATACGACGTGCTAGATTCCTTTGGGAGGGCCCGTTGTATTACATTTGTAAGGTCCCTTTCTCTCTCCTTAATAAATTTTGGGGACTCTCAAAATGAATATATACCTTCTGTCTAAGACGGGTATTTATTTTGGAAGTCCTAGGATTTATAAATTGATGATTTCCTGCACTTAGGAAATTATCAATCTATAAATTCTTTATAATCTAAATTAATAAACTTTAACATTTAAAATTGGAATAATTAAAAAATTCATTAATACATCTTATTTAAACTTTAATCAAACTCCCTCGGCCTGTAATAAATCAATTTTAATAATCTATGAAATTTAAACGAATAAACCCATTAGGACCTATCCAAGCCACACAGCTTTCTGCACACACTTAGATGCTTGCTAGGACTACCAACTTTAGCCTAGGCTAGGCCGGTGGTTTGTTGTGGTTTTCTTGCGGGTGTCTAGCCTAGAGGGCACCTATGTGTGATTGCTTACCCTTATGTACTGCATATCATAGCATATTTCTTTTCTGTCTGTACACTAGAGAGCGGAGTGAACAAAGTGAGGATCGTGTACTTACTTTTCTGTCTTTACTTTCCTACATTTATAACTGTACACAACGCACTCATAACATGCATCATTATATAACTGCTTTATTTCCTGTCTTTTATATTACTGAAACAGTAGAATATTTTTAGGATCTGATGTACTGCCTTTCATTTCCTAGAATTGTTGTATATAGATTGAGTTTATACAGCGTCTGGAGTCTGTAAAATAATTAAAAATAACTGCTTATAAATATACAAATGGGGCTCCAAAAAGTAATATCCTCCTTCAGAAGGATGTTCCTTTTTGGAATTCCATAGAATACCCGGAGCCTGAAGACTATAAGCAGTTATATTTAATTCTATTTTCTCGTAGGTTTAGAATCCAGGTTTGTTGTCGGTGGGTCCTGGCCACCATTACTTTACTGCAAATTATGGGGTGTAACCGATGAAAATTATATTAATAAAATCAACTCTTTCATATATAACTGTTTCATGCATCATCAGCATACGAGTAGATTTTTGGTTTTTTGTAAGCATGTTGTCATGCATTTAGTTTAGATTCTTTAATAAACTCCTTGATTCCTAGGATAGAGCTTCCTTAACTCTTGCATCATCGGCGAATTGTTATGATTAGGATTGTTAGCTGGCAGCCCACTCTAGGCAGGTGGTAAGTCCAGATTGTATACACTTCTCTCTGCACATTCCTCCTTCTAATCAATTCTAACTCTTTTAAATTCAACTCTATAATCTAAAGCCTGATCGTGGAAATTTAAATTAGCCCAAATATTTAATTAAATTTATATATAATTTTGGAATCAATTAGTCTTCATTTAAATCGAGAGTGTTCTCTTAGGAGATGTAATTAACTACAGGGGCTTGCCCCTGTAGGGAGTCTAGATCCCAGAATAATCTAAACCCTACTTAAGTTTCTTTCTGAGGTAGGGGAAAGATCTGTGGAAGTAGATTGAGTTTTATTCACATTTAGGAGTTATTTCTATAATTAAGGAATAGATAGATAGTTGATTTGTTTTCACTAACAAATCAAATATCTTCTATACTTAATTATATAAATGAACTTACAACTCGTTAATCTAATCAGGTCTATTAGAGAATGTACTCGTCATCCCTTCAGGATGATTTGAATATTCTCTATACTATACCTGATTAGGAGAATAAGTTGTACTGCTTCTCCCTTTAAAATTAATAGAAGGGTATTAGTCTGTCTTTCGGGGCAGTATAATACCTGACTATGTAGGCTTAATTGGGAGAAATATATCCTAAATATAAATAAAACAAATCATGTGAGAAGATAAAATTCTAATATTTAAAAAGAAAACTCTTCTTTATCTATACTTTTATTTAGATTCATTCATTATAATCAAGAAATAGATAGATATTCGATTTACTTTCATAAGTAAATCAAATATCCTACGCATACCTGATTTTAGGGATGAATCGATAATTCACTAATCTAATTAGGTAAATAGGGAAGATACAGATTGTCCTTTCGGGTGATTTGTATATTCCCTATGTCATACCTGATTAGAAAAGTGAATTGTCTGTTCTCTTTCTTTAGAATCAATAGAAGGATATCAGTCAGTTTTTCGAGGTGATATGATATCCGACTATACAGATTCAATTGAAAGAGAATGTTCAAAAATATAAATAAAGAAAATTATTTTCCATAAATAAAATAGGATAAATTTTATTTCAAAAATTATTTTTAAAATCTATCTCTCTCTCATTTTCTTTCTCTATTTAAATAATATAGACTTATTATAATATATAGATTCTATTATATTCTATTAAATTAAATATTAACATAAAAGAATTATATTTAAATAATAAATAATAATTAAATAAAGTTAGTTAGAGATTTAATTTTCTCACAACGTCCTGCATGAATCTACTAATCAATTAGTAGCTCGATACGTGGGAGGACTGAAGGACACAATTCAGGACAAGCTAGAATTGAATGCGGTGTGGTCGTTGGCGGAAGCAGTTAATTTCTCCCTCAGAGCGGAAATACAGTTGGAACGGCAATCCCGCAGCCATTCATCCAGGCGACAGTTTACAGAACAGGGTGCCGACTTGAGCAAACTGTCTAACACGCCAGCAAGGAAGCTTCCTGGGAAACTGGAAGGTAACCCACAAGGAATTATGGGAAAATCTCCATCGGAACCAAGATTACCACCAAAACCTGTCGCCGCAGTCCGGGAGAATCTGTATGCAAAGCCTCAAGTGATCAAATGTTTTCGGTGATTTCAAGTTGGACACAAATCTAATGTGTGTCCCAATCGGCCCCAGCTACAGCTGCTAGACGCGGATGGTGAAGATGATGATGGAACTCCTGATGAGCAGCTACCAACAGAAGTGGAGGATGTCGAAGGTGATAAAGGTGATCCGCTTGTGTGCGTCCTAGAAAAGTTATTGCTGGCACCTCGGCGACCAAGCAATTCTCACCGTCACACCATCTTCCGGATGCGATGCACGATCAATGGGAAGGTGTGTGACCTGCTTGTAGACAGTGGGAGTTCGAAAAACATTGTGTCCCGCGCTGTTGTCCAAGCACTTCAACTCAAAACGACAAAACATCCACAGCCGTACAAGATTAGTTGGGTGAAGAAGGGAATAGATATTATTGTGTCCGAAATGTGTCGAATTGTGTTCTCTATAGGCAAGCATTACTCTTGCGAAGTTGTTTGTGATGTCCTCGACATGGACGTATGTCACCTGATTTTTGGCCGTCCGTGGCAATTTGACGTCGGAGCTGTGTACGATGGTAGAGCCAACACCTATTCTTTTGAATGGAAGGGAAAACGGCTGAGGTTGATTTCGCAATTCACTGATACTCTAGCCAAGGATGTTGATGTGAAGGCCGCCATGTACATTGTCACAGGTAATTTACTTTACTCCTCCTGGAAGCAACAAATGCCTATGTTTGCACTTGTGGTCCAGGAACAGGCGGCGGTTCATAGTGAAGAGAAGCCAAATTCTAGTATCCAGGAGATGCTGGAGCAATTCCAAGATGTCCTGTCTGATGCTCTGCCATCCGACTTGCCTCCTCTAAGAGCACTGCAACATCAAATAGACTTCCATCCTGGTGCGGCACTCCCAAATCTGCCGCATTATCGGCTGAGCCCGAAGGAGCAACAAATTTTACAACAGATTATGGAAGAGTTATTAGAGAAAAAGCTCATTCAACCCAGCCTCAGCCCTTGCGCAGTCCCGGCTCTTTTGGTGCCCAAGAAGGACGGGAGTTGGCGTATGTGTGTGGACAGTCGAGCTATTAACAAGATCACAGTCAAATTCCGTTTTCCTATGCCACGAGTGGATGAGTTACTTGAAAAGCTCACGCATGCCACCATATTCTCTAAATTGGATCTCCGCAGCGGTTACCACCAGATTCGGATACGACCTGGCGACGAATGGAAGACCGCTTTCAAAACTTGTCATGGCTTATACGAATGGAAGGTGATGCCATTCAGCCTTTGCAATGCGCCCTCAACCTTTATGCGGCTGATGACGGAGATTCTCAAACTGTTCCTCAACAAGTTCAGCGTCGCTTATTTCGACGATATTCTTGTCTACAGCAGCTCATTTTCGGAACACATGGACCACTTGCATCAAATCCTCACAGTTCTACGATAAAATCAGCTTCATCTCAATCCTACTAAGTGTGAGTTTGCGGTTCCCAGCACTTATTTCCTTGGTTTCATGATTTTCGCAACTGGTGTGCAGGTGGATCAAAAGAAGATCGCAGCAATCACCCAGTGGCCAGTTCCGCAGTCCTTCTTTGATGTTCGCAGTTTTCACGGCCTCGCCAACTTCTACCGTCGCTTTATCCGTGGGTTCAGTGTCCTCATGGCTCCTATCACTAATTGCTTGAAACTTAAACAATTTCATTGGGCAAATGAAAAACAACGCAGTTTTGAAGCTATTAAGGCCGCATTAGTTGCCGCGCCAGTGCTTGCTCTTCCAAACATTGGTAAACCTTTTCACGTGGACACCGACGCCTCCACCACCGGCATTGGTGCTGTCTTGAATCAAGACAACAAACCAGTGGAGTTCTTTAGTGAAAAATTGAGCCCTCCAAGACAGAAGTGGACGGTCTACGAGCGGGAGTTATATGCCGTTGTCAGGGCTCTAAATCAGTGGGAACATTATCTGCTGAATGCGGACTTTGTTTTGTGCAGTGATCACAAAGCTTTACAATATATTAATAGCCAAAAACACATAAACTGAATGCATGCCCGCTGGTTGTTGTACTTACAGTGATTCTCGTTTGTGTTGAAACATAAAACTGGCAATCAAAACATCGTCGCCGATGCTCTAAGTCGAAGTTGTTCACAGCCGAAGCTCACTCTTCTTACACGGTTGCAAACCCAAATTACGGGTCTGGGTTGCCTCAAAGACCTGTACACCAGTGATGAAGATTTTGGTAATATTTGGAAGGCTTGTCAAGATAACTGCCCTGTAGCGGACTACTCCATAAGGCACGACTACTTGTTCAAAAACAATCAATTATGTATTCCAGACTCTTCTTGGAGGCCGCAGTTGATTAAGGAGCTTCACTGTGGTGGGTTGGACGCCCACGTGGGCCGCAGCAACACCTTGGCTCAGCTCCAGTCACAATTTTTTTGGCCACACCTCCGGCGAGATGTGATGAGATTTGTGGAGCGCTGTCCAATTTGCCAAAGCTATAAAGGGGGTGGACAAAATCAGGGCCTTTACTTGTCGTTACCCGTGCCGGAGAGTATTTGGGAAGATTTAAGTCTAGACTTCGTCCTTGGGCTGCCTCGCACCCGTCACGGGAACGATTCCATTATGGTTGTGGTGGATAGGTTCTCAAAAATGGCGCACTTCGTCGCTTGTCGGAAAACTTTCGACGCACTAAATGTGGCCAAATTGTTCTTCAACGAGATCGTCAATCTCCATGGCATCCCTCGTAGCCTCACGTCGGACAGGGATGTCAAGTTTGTTAGCCACTATTGGAAGGAATTATGGAAGCGGTTACAAACCGAAATCAAGCTCAGTTCTGCCTTCCATCCGCAAACTGACGGCCAAACCGAGGTGGTGAATCGCACGCTTGGTAATATGCTCTGGTGTCTAGTTTAGGAGCATCCGAAACTGTGGGATGAGTTACTGGGACAGGCCAAATTTGCTTACAATAGCATGCCAAACATATCTACCGGGGTGTGTCCGTTCAAGGTGGTTTACACCAAGCCGCCTAATCACACTATTGATATAGCCGTGTTGCCCAAATGCCATAGCAAGGCAGCCGTCACACTGGCAGAGCAATTCAACACCATGTTACAAGACGTGCGCCAGCGACTCATTGAGTCGAATAAGCACTACAAGGCAGCAGCGGACAAGCATTGACGTGCCAAGCTTTTTCAGCCGGGAGATCTAGTGATGGTCCGATTGAGGCGTGAACGACTTGCTGCAGGCACTTATTCGAAATTGGGTCGTCAGAAGGTCGGTCCTGTACCGATTACCCGTCGAATTAATGATAATGCTTACGTTGTTGATCTACCGCCGGAGTATAACACGTCCTCTACATTCAACGTGGCAGACCTTTCGGCTTATCATCCTCCAGATCAGGCTACTACCATCCTTTCCTCTACAGAATCAGACTCCTCAGACCGTGGGGGGGAATGATGCGGTGCATAACAATGCAGCTAAGTAGTATACGTATTTTATTAGTATGCTTATTATTAGTCATTTTTCTTATATGTTACCGTGAGTAGTTGCCTTCCCACTATCCTAGTTTGCTTCTTTAGGTAAAAGAGTATCAAACAGCTTTTGGTTATGCTTAACCATTTTCAGCGTGAGAGAGAACTCACGATAGTAGCTTATACTTGTTGGAGATGGGTAGAAACTTTCAGACTGGAATATTACACTTTTTGAGCTTGGCTCTACTTCTTCCTTCTTTTGTGTTTCTTCTTGTTTTTGTTATTCTTCTTAACTGCCCTGCTTCTCCCAAAGCATACCACATCATGAAGCCTACAAATGAGAGTGATTGTGTGATCTTAGGAGCCTATGGGCAATAATATAAAGAGTATGGGTAATAAATGCATTGCGACTTCATGAGCCAACGGGTTGTAAACCTATACCTTATCATGTTGACATGACACTTTCTAAGGTTGGAAAAAAAAAGTTGTTTGATGAACTAAAATATATAAGGATGAATATATTTGACATGGCTAATGATGTTGGCAATATGTGACATGTGGTGATGATATTGATATTATGAGACATAGTCAGAAGTTGGTTCATATGAGTATAGTTCTTACATGCTATATTATTTTTACTTATGAAATAATTTTATATTGTGTGTATTTCATTTTAAATGATTACATGTAGTTCTTACTTTCACTTATTGATACACAATAAGTATTGTGTTTCATATAATTGAATATGATATTAGAATTGCATATGTGTATGAGTATCATAACTCACCAGATTTTGTTATGTCTATTGTTATAGGAAAGTATAGGGATAAGGTGGATGCTAACTAGATTTGGAAAAATCTCAAAATTATGTTTGATTTTATGTTTGTATATGATGAGTCATGAGCAGAGATACATGAATTGTTGTTATGAAAATACTTTTAGGTGGTTAGTTGCTATGTAATTATATACATATAAAGTGAACAAATAAAATAGAATATTTTCATTTTAAGTTGCATGAAGATAGTTAAAAATAATTATGTTATGAATGTTTAGGAATTATATGATTTTCTTTATTGCACCCTGCATTATTTGGAAGGGACTTTGTGAGGAATGACAGGGCGAGTGCATAAGGGAAAGCTAGCGATGGGGTGAGGCTCGTGAGTGGGTGAGCACATGTTGGCAAGAACATGTGCAACCAACGCAATCTTGGGAGCGTGCACAAGTGAGCATGCGTCCTTGCGGATGCGAGCATTACTGCGAGAGCGAGAGTGGACGCGACCACGGGCATGGGAGCAAGGGCAACCACAAGGCCGCGAGCATGGGGTGCAAGCATAGGGGGTGTGCGGGGAGAGCATGACCCCAGGTTAGGCATATTAATTTCTAGTTTTCAGGTTGACTCGAGCATGACCCAAATGTTTTGTCGGGTTATAAATTATACTTGAACCGACCCATTTTCCAAATAGGTTGACCTATTTTTTGCATCAAAATATTGGATTGGGTAAAATATTAACACACCTACCTTTGACTGAATTGTATATTTTGCATATAAATAAAAGGGCATTAAATAAAAGCTTGATCAAGAGGTTGCCTCATTTTTTCCTCCTAAATCTTCCTTTTTTATTTTAAATGAGGGCAGTCTAAGAGTCATTGTAGTACATATATATATGGTGCAGTCATGTAATGCTAAACTTTAACTTTTGAATAATAAAATAATACCGTGGTGAGATTCTTTTGTGAGTTAGTGCTTACTAACATAGCTTGATCTCGCTTTATTTTGATTGGTTATCAATCTAGTAAGTTCTTACTAAACACATTAACACCTCTTTCAAATATCTCATACATATTACTTCATATCCCAAAACATCATTTAAGACTGATTGTTTACCATTACAACCTTATAAGCTACCTCAAAAATATTAAGTAGCTCCATATCAAACTTAGGTGGACAGTTACTTAGTATAGTTCTTCATGCCACATTAAAACCTTAATCTACACCAAACTCTACCTAACTACTCTAGAATATAAATTTCATCCTAAACTAATTAGTCACCATCATGCTCCTCCATTTAAGCAACTCCAAACCCATTCTCTATGGAGATATTTCAAATAAGGCTAAATTAGCTTAACTCATAAACATTGAGACACTTTTTGTGCAACAATTGGAATTTTATTTGAAACTCAAAATTTAAGCATATTTTTTAAGGAGCATTCCAGGGATGGTTGACATCTTAGAAGATTACTCAAATAGAACAAAACTATGAGTCCATTATGCCAAATTGAATAATATATCGTTAGTTAAGAGTTGGGTTGTTGCAAATAACGTCATAACAATACACTACTAGGAAAATGAGAACTAAGGTGCCTTACAGGATAAAATGCTAAGCAATGAAAGCAATCTTTTAAACCTTAGATGATACAAAGAATTACATGGTAGTAAGTATTGCTCGAACTTTTAGGATCCACCTAAGATCCTATCTGTTTGGTGGATGATTATGGGCTATGATACTTACAAAGACTTTAGTTTCTTAAGTGAAGGAGATTAAGAAATCTCTAATAAAGTGAAACTAAATTCTTAAATATTGATATACATTTCGGTATATTGGTTTGGATTTTATTGAAAACTCCAAATTTAAGTATGATATAATAGGAGCAATAGGATGGACGAAACATCGATACACCTTATGGTATAATAGTTAAAATTTCATTGAAATTTCCAAAAATTAAGCATGCTCTTATTGGAGCACTAAGATGTGATTCTTGAAAAGTTATACCTATGGTATAAAATCATGAGGTTACCATGCCAAAATATATAATATCTAGATAGTTAGAGTTTGAGTTGTTATACTTGCCTTCACACAAAAAACTCCAAATCACATATTCACACATTAAAATAAATGTGAAACTCATTAAGTAAAAGAATCTAAACTCTTAAACACTGAGACATCATTTGAATTAATTGTTGGAATTTCATTAAGAAACTCCAAGTCCTTCGTGCTCATCTCGAAAAAAATAGTAAGATGGGCGACCAACTAAGAAGTTACACCAATAGAAGAAAATTGTGAGACTATTAAGGCAAACATGCAATACCTAAATAGTTAAGAGTTTGGATTGTTACAGAATGATATCAAATCAATACACCAATAAGAATATGAGAACTAATTGCCATAGACAAAATGTTATGCCATAGGAGCCACATTTTAAACTCTATATGGGACAAAGTGCTATATGATGGGAGTCAACTGTTGAACTTTCAACCTAGTGGATGATTCTAGGATAAGAATACTAATGTGAGGAAGATTGTAAAATTCTTTAAGTAAAAGAAGCTATACTCTTAAATATCGAGACGCATTTTGGTATGATGGTTAAAATTTTACTAAGAAACTCCAAGTTTAAGCATGCTTGTTTAAATTTTTTTTGGGATGTGTGACCTCCTAAGAATTTACACCAGTTTGACAAATCCGTGAGCCATTAGGCTAAAACATACAATACATCAATAGTTAAGAGTTTGCATTATTACACTACATATTTATAATCATATTCATATACACCAATTCTATCAAGATGCATTTCAAAACTATCAATGAACTTGACTTTGTTAAATGATTTCAAGAGCATAATACAATTTATCATATTTGGTGACAACATCAATACATCAAAGTAGATATGAATTATGGAAGGTGATTTCTATAATAGATGTAGGAGTTTTGCAAGTGTCAAAACTACCATTAAGAGGGGATTTTTGGCCTTCTACCTCAATTTTTTTTAGAAAAAGATAAAGACTTATGAATAATCTTTTTTTTTTTTTTTTTTGAAGAAAAAAAGTTTTATTTGAAAAAAGTTTTTACTGGGAAAAAAATATGACTAAAAATTAAATAAACAATTATGATGGTGATGATGGACTTTATAATCATTTAAAAATGAAATAATTAAAATAGATGTTTGGATATGCTAAATTGCCTATTTATTATGACGAATCTAATTTTATTAGAGGAAACATATAGGTTTCCCGCGCGCCCTCTCTGTCGAGTGGCAGTACACCATCAGTTACACTTCCATCTAGCGGTCCTCTTACTTACCAACACTCACTTCTGATTAGGAGCTCTGACAACGGATTTCTCAAGACGATGCTGTCGACTCCTCATTGCGACACTTGGTTTTTTGTCTCAACATTTATGAGTATTTTCTGAAACTGTTATCCAAGTGCTCATGTTAGGTCTATGTAGGCGGTGAATCATTCCTGGATTTTTTTTTGGTATCAAGATTAATGGTTCAGGTTTCCATTTTGTTTTGTGGTGCTCTTGATGCATTTATTACGCATAAATCAAGTCTCCATTTTTTTGCCTCACTGCAGGTACTGGAAATATATCGAACATTTCTGCTAAAGACATGAAAAATGACGAGTAAATCTGATACCAAACATCCCTTGAGATAGCAATCATCTAAACACTAGGGGGCTATTTGGTAGAATCTAGGATTTCATTTAAGTAGGATTTCGTAAATCCTTCAAATCCAGATTTACAAAATCCTGGGGGGTTAAATCCTGAAAATTGTTCGGTAACATTCAAGATAAATCCAGTTAAATCATGTGTGACTATTTGTTCCTTCAATTTAGGATTTAAGGTGGTTAAAAGAGTTGATATATATTATTAGAATAATTAAAGCACGACAAAAAAAAGTTTAAATAAAATATAACAAAACTTTTATTAATTCTAATTAATTATTTAATTATTATTTATAACATTTTGTAATAATTATTTTTATTTTAGATCATATTTAATCCTATTAATTATTTTGAAATAACTAAGTATTTAACTATTAATTTTATCAATTATTTAAATATTATTTAATTAATTTCACTTTATTATTAATATTTTAAATTATATTAATTAAATTATCCAACAATTAGAAGTTCCTAGTTTTTACTTTTCCCTCCTGTCTTTCGTTCGGCTTTGTTCCTCCGCGAAATTTTCATGAGTTCTTCATTGTCGCCGTTCGACTTTGCTCCTTCGACGACATTACCTTCCTGTTGGATCGGAAGTTACCACATTTTTTTTGATCTGAAGCAACAACGGGAGCTCGCTTGATGTGAAGGTAACTTTCTCCCTTTCGCGCGCTTCTTCGGCCAAATCCCCTAAATCCGCCGAACCAAAAGGATTTCGTAAATCCGGGATTTACCACGAAAAGAAGGAATTTTCCGTCAACCGCGGCTTTCATTTACCGTGAGATTTGATTTTGCATTTTAGGCCGTTTGGCTGGATTTTGCCCAAATCCTGCCTTTAATACGGCCTAAATCCGCATACCAAATAGCCCCTAGAGTTTCTGGTTTATAAACATCACCCAAAAAATTGGAAATTTTTTCGGACAACCGAAAGGGTTCCATCAAAAGCTTTTTCCGACATCAAATTTTCTCACTGGAACTTCACAGCTAACTTTAAGGACAACATCAAGCACTCCAAATGTGCATCCATATAAAACTCTCTTTATTGTGGCAAAACATAATAGAAGCTGAAAATAATTTGCCTTGAATCCCCTCATTTACACTTCTGTCTCTTTGCCTGCTGGTTTGTTTCCTTTAAGAGATTTTGGAATTGAGTTTGTTACCTGATTCGAATTCTACAGGTTTAAAGGCCAACTATAGTTGGGGATTGGGACTGGAGGGAATTGAGGCCCAAGCCCTAAACCTTGTATGTCCTCCTCCAATAATGGCGCATTCTCCTTCCACTACTTGTGATTTTCACTCTTCTCCCATCTCTGCATCCAATGCATCTGATGTCTCCGATAACAATCTCCAGGTACTCCAGTATCTCTTCTTCATTCGTCATTTAAAGTTCCTAGTTTTAAAAATATTTAACATTTCTTTCTTACTTTCAGCATTTCTTTGTTCTCCACAAGGCACCGGCTAGAAAATGGGAAAGAAAAAGCTCCTCAACATACCGGAGAACGAAAAGAAAGATTGATATGTTGCTTTCTTCTCCAATGAAAGTCGCGCAAGAAGAGAATGATGCTATCTATGAGCAGCTTCGCCTAGAAGACTTTGAAAATACTTGGTCGAAGATCAATTCTACTGTCAAGGTCAGCAACTCTTCAGTGCATCCCTCTCACTTCATCTTTAATGTTCTTAAATGTCATGCCCCATTTTCAAACCCCTTATGTGTAATCATGAGGCATAACTGAAGCAGACAATCTCAACAGACATAATTCTCACCATTCATCCTGATTAAATTCGTTAGAATAGAATGAGTGAAAAGTAGTTTGGCTCTATCGTATCAATAATATTCCTATTCTTTATTTGTTAAAAATATGAATTCAACATACTGGCCAAACCACAGCTAAAAAAGAAAAAAAAAAGTTGCAAACTTCACAAGGTCATGTGAAGTTTAAATTTTTCGTCAATCAAATAGCTTACACAGGTTAAGCTTCAAGCCCATTTTAACTTTGCTTATCTTCCATTAGCTTAGATAGGCAATTGAACAAGCCCTTAACTTACACTTACTTTTCTCTAAAGCTAGGAAAGACAGTCTTAGCTTAAAATTGATAATCATGATGAGAAAAATACCATTTTGTGGTGGTTTTTTCAGCTTAAACCCTGTGCCAAATTGTGCTTTAGTGTTTCTACAAGTTTTTATTTTTATATTTTAGGAAGTTTTAAGGGAGATCAACCTTACTTTGTTCGAGGAAATACACCAGTGGGTTGTTGAATCGTTCTCCACCATTAGATCCGCTAGTCCTGTTCATATAATGAAGCCATATCCGATAGCAGCAGGGGCCACATGTAAAAGAATACCAGCGGCGCTGATCTTTACAAGTAAGCTGTATTTGCTGGAATTTTTTATTTTTGATACTAATTTGTGAAGTATATAATACGATAAATATTGTTAGGTTATGAGAAAGCAATGACTAATTTGTTGATGGATGTTCTGAAATTTTGCAGAGAATATTGATTTTGTTGATAATATGCTGATGTTTCAAGATCTCAAAGGGTATATGCAGTCTAATGGGTGTCATGCAGCTTTTCTCTCAGCATTGGATATCTCCACAAAGTGTGGTATAGGAAGTTGCCTAAGAAGTTTATATAAACAACTTGTTCCAGAGGCTTCAGATGTAAGAGCTTGCGTACATTGCAATGAGCTAATTTCATCAAATATATATGAAGTCAGTTTTCCTCTGAAAGCAAGCAAGAATTGTGATATTTGTTATTTTTATAATTTGTCTGTAATTAATAGGTTGTTGATGTACCGTTAATAGCCTCATGGTATTGCAAAGATGAGAATTATGATAAGCCAATTGCTGTTATAATTGAAGACATGGAGCGATGTGATAGTGCAATCCTGGCTGATTTTATTAAAATGCTAAGGTATGTAGGAATATCTATCCTGATTGAAGCTTTCAAGAGCAGCTATGAGGCAGTTTTATTGTACAAATTCAACTATATATTTTATCCTAGCGATAATTTTGGAATAACAAGGTATACAATATGATTTATCATCTCGAGTCAGAATTACCTTAAAGTTGTGTTTTATCTCAATAATCTTTTATTTTTGTTGCCTTTAATACAGAAAAAATGCACAAGAATGAATTAAATAATACTTTAACTCCTGGTTGAGTTATTCACTATGGTAGAAGCAATTATAGTTCATGCGTCAATTCTGTAATTGTCCTTATCTAAGTTACTCTGTTGATGTATATGCCATGCTTGCAACAGTACAAGCATGCATTCATAATCACATTCCTGCAACAGGAATTTGAACATGAAATTAATGTGGATCATTATTGGTTAATCTTTATACTCAGAGTATTTTATTTGACTCTGCAACATGTTTAATGTAAAATGGTTGAAACTTAGCAAGTGTTTAGCTTACATTGTCTCTGCTCAATTTAAGTAGTTACGATCCGGATATATATTGGAAATAGGTTAATTAAACGGTCTAATGAAACCAAAAATTTGAAAACAGCAGCAGACTTTATTCTTAGTTCTCCTTTTTTTTGAAGGGGGGTATTAATGCTTTATTTGACTCACATGCATCTTCTCTGCTTTGGAATAAAGTTTTTAAATTTCGCTTTGTCAAGTGATAAATTTCATTTTCTTCTAGTCTTTGTACCTAAGATTAAACTTTCTTTTTCTTTTTGGTGTTTCAATTCTCATTAACTAGTATTTTAATCTTGTAAATGTTTAGCTAACGTAGATTAAAATATAATTTATATAGTCATGATAAAGATATACGAGTTAATCAACAAATTGATACAACATTTTCCAAACGTATCCAAAGTTATGTACTGTTTGTCAGGTTCTATAAACATGCGCCAGTTGTAGCTGGTGAACTACTCTCACGCACTGTTCTCCATGCCTATGATCGGGAGCCCCCTCAAGATTAGCTAGTTTTTTTATACATCGGAAATGCTGTTTGAAGCATCCATTTTTATGATCGGGAGCTTCAATTCGGAATGCATTCCTCCAATTATGAAATATTAAAACTTCTAGATGCCTTCTATGTCTGAACCAGCCATGTGTCGGATGCAGACGCATCTTCGACAAACCTTAATATGTGTCAGACACTTTCATAATAGTGTCAGATGCCTTCTATAACTCTCAATATTATGTCATGTTATTGATATTGTTAGATTTTTGTATCTTTATTGGAGTTGATGTTATCCCATTTTAGGATTAAGCCTACATAAAGATTTTATCATTCTTAGTCAAACTTTTGTATGCTTCAACTTGGCAGTGGTACTCTTTAAAAATAAATTATGCATTCCTTTTTCTGTTTTATAATCCCGTCTCTTGATTAAATTTGTAGTGAATGAGTGATGAAAATTCCAATCATTTTTATACTGGGAGTGACTACTTTTGATGTCCTGAGAAAACTTCTCCCCTCACATGTCATGCATAACTTGCAACATTGTAAGTTCACACTGGAATCTCCCTGAAGGAGAATGGATTTTCTAATTGAGTATGTTCTTGTAAGATTATGATATCGTGGGACTAAATTGGTCGCATGTAAATAGTTGGGGATTATTTTGGGCTTTTTCTCTTTTTCTTTTCTCTAGCAAATGTGCGATCATCATGGATTTTTTAAATTCTGATTTTGTAGAATTTGAAAGCTGATAAATTTGATTTTGATTAAGTTTCCGTTACCTCCTTGTCAATACAACAACCAACATTTTCAATTATGTAAGGGCACTTTAAAGTTAAACATAGCTTGAATTTATGTTATATTGCCTGGAACTTGGAAGGGTATGTTCCCAAACTAAAGAACTAGAACAAATGAAATGAATAAGTTTACTATTTAATACTTTGAAAATTCTTTATCAATTTGCTTGAGCTTTTATAATTCTCAATATTATGTCGTGTTATTGCTATGTTAGACTTTTTGTATCTTTATTGGAGTTGATGTTATCCCATTTTAGGATTCAGTCTGCATAAAGATTTTATCATTTGTAGTCAAACTTTTGTATGCTTCAACTTGTCAGTGGTACTCTTTAAAAATAAATTATACATTCCCTTTTCTGCTTTACAACTGTTGATTAAATTTGTAGTGAATGGGTGATGAAAATTCCAATCATTTTCATACTGGGAGTGACTACTTCTTTTGATGCCATGAGAAAACTTCTCCCGTCAAGTGTCATGCACAACTTGCAGCTTTGTAAGTTCACACTGGAATCTCCCAGAAGGAGAATGGATTCTCTGATTGATGTTCTCGTAAGATCATCTTCTGGGTTTTTTATTGGCCACAAGGTTGCATTATTCTTGAGAAACCATTTCCTTAGACATGATGGAACGATAACCTCATTTTTAAAGGCACTGAAGGTAAATGCTCTCAGTCTCTGAGTGTTTTCTCATTCGAACTTGACATTCTTATTGAATGCACTCAGTTAATTATTTATGAAAAATCATTATGATTTTATTTTTCTCCTGGATCTTGCCTATGTTAAACAGTTGCTTACCTCTGCAGCTTGCTTGCATTAAACACTTTAGTGGGGAACCTAAAAGTTTTTTGTGTCCGGGCATGCTTCACGAAGATTGTGAGGTAATACTAATCTCTGCATTACATACTAAATGCAACATGTTCCTAATCTATGTTGACTATATTATTTACATAAAATTAATATCAGCTCTTCTAAGATATAATTATGAGGTATAGCTTTAAATAATGTCCCTCGACTGGATTTGATGCTATAACGTTGCTTTTTACAAATTAATGCTTCATCATTCTAGTTAAAATTTAAATTTTAAACTTAAATCTTTTGCTTCACATTCTTTATTCCCTATCTGCCGCCAATATTTCAATGCTAGAGAACCTTTTTGGTCTACGTATTGAAGGAACAATGGCTGAATCTCTTCGTAGCATCCATTTTCTCAGTACAGTTTGGTTCGAAAATGATAATCTAGTTTTGTTGACTGCTTAAGTCATATAGTTTATTATTCACCTTATTTAGATTTCCTTCTGCAGGCTTTTTGTCTGGCAAGTGTAAAACTTTAAATGAGTGTTTAACTTGATTTCACCTAATATTGTTCAATACAAGTTCTCTTAGAGCTTGCACTAATTTGGCTTCAACATTCTAATGAAAATCTAATCTTGAGCTCATGTTGATGCTTGGCTTCATATTTCCTTCTGCACTTCATATTTCTTGTGGACACAAAACCCTGCAGTTAATTATACCCCCACTCATAAGAGAACGCTAAGGAGGTTGCTTAGGGTCATGTTTAATTTTAGAAGTGAATTTGATTGTGGGGCATGATTAGGGTGATGGAGGAAGACATGATCAAGATCTTATAGTTATGTCATCGTAGGCATGCCAGTAGACCTTATGCTAATGTTAGGATGCTTTGAGCAATAACATTCAAGAACTTTAATATCAACCACTGGGTGCCTCGTCATAGGTATCGTGTGTAGATTATGGTGGAATTGTGTTTAGTATGTGCTTTCGAGGTTGACGTTCACTAGTTTACTTACAAAGGGATGGTCTTGTTTTAATTGAATAATTCAATGACACAAAATATGGTTGATTGCTATTCAGGGGTAATGGACATGCTAACAAGAGCTCAAGGGCATGATATGACCATTAGTCATCCATGAATTTTGGCTTTATTTGAATAAGCATATTGAATCCTAATTAGAGTAATATTGCAATGTAGTCATCCATATTACACTAATTAGAGTAATATTGCAATGAATTTTGGCTTAAGAATAATGAAGAGGTAGGTTTTAGTATGTAATGACAATATAGTGAATAATATCATTTATCTAATTAGAGTAATATTGCATATTATTAGTGAAAGGCTGTCATATGTTTTAATTTAATCTATAATATCACTATGTTCATGATAATTTATGTGAAAATAGTTCCAATGCAATTTCTATATGAACATATCCATGTACCATCATATTAGGTATACTCATACATATCTAAATATGACTCATTAGTCATTTACTACCACCTTTATATATATATATATATATATATATATATATATATATATATATATATATATATATATATATATATGGTCGGTTTTACGATGACACTCTGAAATTAAAAAAGGTCGGTAGTAATCTTATAGAAATTCAATGATTTCTCTATAAACTTGTTGGCCTATCTAGCCAATATCAAAAAAGGTTTTATTGACCTACATACTATTGCAATCAAGCATTCATATTCTAAACATAATAAGCATGTAATCAAAATGATTAATACTATCTTCATGATGGGACATGATTTGTAGGAAGAAATTCTTTTATATTTAGTAGAGGCAACAAGTACTAAAATAGAGATTGTTACTACTTGAATCATTTCGATATTCAGAAATTTATGTAGCAATTAATCAAGATAAAGCTATCAATGCTACTTGATATTTTATTATGAACATTAAAAAGCAATCTATGAAAATGTGTACAACAATAATTGAGTGTTACATATAGGACTAATAACCTCTAAATTATCTAAGAATATGGTATAAATTTCAATGATAACTTCCCTAACAATGAAGGGTAAATTTCTCCTCTAATAAACAAGTCACTTGCCTCCCAGTGACGTCAAATGAAACCCCTTCTCGAAGGTTCTATATAATTTGTACTTTCAATTAAGTACAAGAGCTCAAATGAAAGTATTAACACAAATGCTTTTTGAAATAGATGTAACCTAATCAGTCTAAACCACCTCATAATCCATTAGATTAATTTTAATCATTGAAAGAATCAAACCTACCCTTAAGGATATTAAAATATAAATTTTTTAAACCCTCTTATCAAAATACAAGAATAAATTTAGGTGCCTGATTAGAAATATACTCTAAAATAATTTAACCTAATTAATAAATAACAAACCAATAATTAAACTACTACGAATTTAAAGAGAGATTCTTTCACCAAATCATGCAAGGAAGATGATGCAATAATGTCTAAAATAATAAAAAAGTAATAATTACAGATAGAAGATGACGACTTGTGATTACCTCTTAGTTGAAGCGGTAGATGAGGAGAAAATATTTGTTGTTGGTGGTTCTCAGTCGAGGGGGAAAATTGAGAGGGAGGATCGCTGCTAGTTGCTTATCGAAGAAGGTAAGTGGAAGGCTTGTGCTTTGTTTTTTTCTGATGGGGAAAAAGAAGATGAGGAGAGTTCAACCGATAAAGGTTTGGTGGTTGCAAGGGAGAGACATGAGCATGTGAGATTGATGCCCTAACATTGATTTCTTAAAAGATCTAGTGATGGTTGGAGGCTTGTAAAATTTGCATGATAATGATAATCTAATGGAGTAGACTTCATGAAGGAGGAGCACGAGGGTTTCTCATATTTGGAGGATCATATTTGGTTGGTCTTGATATCAATCCAATTCAATTTGAGTTATTACATTTTTCTTTATAGTGACCTAAATTTGGACAAGGCTTACATTCATTAGAAGACTCGTAAATGAGAATTACAACCTCAAGAGGAAGAGAAAAACCAATGATGGATCTTAAGGTCTTACCTTATAGGTAAGGTGACCTGACTTTTGATATTAGCATGATTTGAATTTGGGGTTTCTTAATTTATTTGTGAATTGTCCTAACAGTTGTGACATAAGATCCTAATTTTTGATCTCACACATGGAATTATGGCTCAAATATTGGAATCAACCCAAAATTGGGTATTGTAGCCTTACCTTGTAGAAAAGGCAACCTACTTGGTTGATCTTACAAAGTAGCTGTATAGGCAGGGTGTCTCTTGGTAGGTTTTACACCCTCGCCCTCATAGATGTCAATGGCGCACAGCTCGGTGCGGTGCACATACGGCGCTATATGTATGGCGCGATGCAGACGTTCAAAATGGCGCGCGCTATTTGCGCCACATCCACGCCATGGAGCATGGCGCACGACGCAAAATAGCGCGCGCTATTATTTTAAAAAAAAATTAATGTAATTATAATATTTTTTATATTTATTTTTTTTTATTTTTAAGATTATATATTTTCTAATTTTTAAATATATTAAAATTGTTAAGATAAATGTTAGATTGCATATTTTTATCTTGTTAATGCTATTTGCTTTCATTTAAATATATTTGAGTTGTATGAAGATTGATTACTTATTGGACTTGAAAATTGTTAGAGACAGGTTGAAGGATAATCTCATTGGAATTTATTGTATGAAATCATATATTTGATGGAGAACATGAAAGTTGAAGTGACTTTTTTTGGTGATAGACTTGATATGATTGTGACTGAAGTGATATCTTGATTGGACGTGATAATTTTCTTAGCATGTTAGTTAACTAGTAGATAGTTTTTAGAATGTAGAAGGATATGTTGGGATAGACAAACATTCCACAAAGTATAATAGAGTTATCTATTTAAATAAATTGCTTGGGTGATTGCTTGAATAAATTGTTTGGATTGTTATTTATTTGTATTGTCACTGTTTGTTTGTTATTATGATCGTTTGTCTTTCAGTTTAATTATATTTCATATTTATCCTTATTATTTTATAATTCTTGTATAATTTGCGCCATGTGCGAGCCGTGCCGTGTGCTATGCGCCATGGCTCCAATGGAACCTTTGCACCATGGTGCGCCATTCACCGTTAACAAGTATCGCCCTATAGGCAAGTCCACCCTTTGTTTACCATTTGGATTCTTAACTTACGGTTGATGTTTGGAATGAACTTGATTAGAAGCTTTAGAATTTACTACATTTGTGAGACCCTTGGAGGGTTGGAGCTCATAGTCTTAGCTTTCAGTATACTTGCATGTGGGACATACTACTTAGATATTATAATCGGTCCAAGAGTAGATTTTATAATTTGGTCTTATAGGCGAGGTAACCTAAGAGATTTAGGTTTTTTATACAATTGATATTTTTACATGCATGTTGAAATGTTGACCCCCTAGGATCATTAGATAAATTGGGATATGCTAAGTTTAAACTATTATCCTTTTCTTGCCCTTTTAATCAAAATAATAATTAGAGCCCATATGAGCTATCCTTGAGGCATTAAAGTAATTTAGGCTCTGAAGTGTTACTTCTTATGATTTTGTTAATATGAATATATGATTATTTATGCTTGCACATAGATTTATCTTGATAAGTGCCATAGTGGTGTGCATCACAACTTATATTGTCAAAGTTTAGAAGTAGATATTAAATTTGAAAATGAACAGCATCTCCCCTTATTCTTTTTATTAAATTTTCTTGTCAAGAAAGCTATGAAGCAAGCTCCAATAGATGCCATAGTCGAGGACAACGTGACTTATGATGCAGGAAATGAAACAAGATACACCCCAATAGAGGCCACAATCGGATGCAACATGATGTACATTGTTAAAGTTCAAGGGAGATGTTTAGGGATTTGAAGAGATGTAGCACACAAGAGAAAGGTTGTGCTAGGATTATGAGGAGAACATAAACGAGGGTTTTTGTGGGAAGAGTTGCTTATTTGAAATCAAAGAGGGATGAGTGTTGCACTTTTTTTTTATTTTTTAATTGATATACAAGTCGAACGATGAGGGTTTTAGTTGGAAAAACAAGTAAGAGGTATGATATCGAGGTTACAAGAGATGTCAGAGTGGGAGTGCAATAGGAAAGCAACTAGAATAGGCACTGAGAGACTCATGTGGGAGAAACAAAAGTGTGTGGGTGAAGAGAAGGAAATTATGTCAAATTTATGTCAAATTGAGTGTTAGGTGTGTCAATAAGGGAAAGAAGGCAAACGAAATGCCACATTAGCTAGGGAGTGTGATGAAGCTATGTCAAGAAAGAAAGATTGGCAACTAGGAGAGGTGTCACATGAATTAGAGTGAGACAGAGGATGGGCCCCGGGTGTTGGGAGTATTAGTGGGCGAGCGAAGATGAGACATGAGTGGGAGTTGCATTAGATTGAAGCACAGATATTGTCCTCCAACCAATGTTTAAAATTGCATATTCGGGTATTGAGGTGTTTTTCATTCGTGAGGTGAGGCGTAAGCCTTAAGGCGTTTTGAGGTGTAAGCCTCAAAATCAAAAGATTGCGTAAACATAAAATAATAAATTTTTTATATACTAATGAGTGAATAATATAAAATATAAAAAGGTATAAGATATGAATTGAAATTAAAATATCCCAATAATAAGACAATATGTAATATAGTTCAACTCAAAATTCTATCTTTCCCAAATCCCAGTATTCTTTTCATTAACATATAATTCTAATTTAAAAAAAAGCAATAATATATCACATAAGAACTCATAAGTCATCAACACTGTCATCACTAAGAGGTTCTTCATTTGAATCATCATTATGATGAACTGCTCTCTCCCTTCCCTCCTCTCCTATAGAGTCCAATGTCGGGCATTTACTTCAAGATTTATGTAAGTATTAATATATATAGCGTGAGGCGTAAGCCTCATGCTAGTGTTACGCCTCATGCTAGTGAGGCGAGGCGAGCCTCAAGGCGGACCTCAACCAAGTTGAGGCACAAGCCTCATAAAAAAAAACTTGAGGCGTAAGCATCGAGGCGTTTTTTACTGGAATTGCGCAAAGGCGAGCCTCATATTGCGCAATTTTAAACCATGCCTCCAACTATTCTTCAGGACATCAAAGTTGAATGCCGTAGGTGTAAGTGAATCGTGTGGCTCTTGGTCATGGGCATGTGCATCATAGGTGTTAAATGATAGAGAGTTCACGAGCTCCTATTCTTGCACAATTTAAGGGCACTCAAAAGGAAGTTGTATCTTTGTTTTTGTAAACAAATTATCCCCTCATGAATGTGGTGTGCGAATATAATACGATGCCTTCATTGTACTCTCTTTAGAAAAGTTCAAATTTTGAACAAGAGTGTAGGTGTCATATATTGTTAGGTTTGTCTCAAATAGATAAAATTCAATATACGTGAAGTTCATCTCAACCTTTAGGTTTTATGTGCTGATGGAACCAGTTCAACCTTTAAGCTTTATTAAACTACTAAGAAGGTGATTCAATCTTTAAACTGTTGACAAACTTAGTTAGGTTGAGTGATCTTAGATTTAGGAAAATTTCATATTCATTTAATTGTGAAGTTATATTCAAACTTCATTATGTGTGTTATTGTTCCTACAATTTTTCTTAGTTTTTAAAAACTTATATTCTTCACGCACAGTTAGACTTTTTAGGTACCAATTTTTGATATTACAATATTCATTTCTTATTCTTTTTTTTTTTTCACACACGTGTATTGAGTATATTGTAATGATGTTAAATACCTATTTATCTCTCTTCTTGAAGTAATCTAAGTTAGGATTAATTAAATTTTAATTGTAAGGAGTTACAATACTATAAATCTATAACTACTACTTGCAATAAACTGTATAATTAATATGATTATTTCTCTTCCGCTAAATGTTAGTCATTCAAACCTAACCTAAGTAGTCAACTAGTCAAGTAATTTTTAGTGGTTTATGAGTTAATTTTAGCAAGAAGTATTAATTTTAATGACTTTCATTAGTAGCTGTTATGATTGTTTAACCTTGATTATCTTCTACTTATTCAATTAATCATTTGGAGTGTTTTATTTTTCTTATTTTTAACTAATATAAATTGCAATTTTGAGCAATTAAGTTAATAATCTCAAATGCAATTTAAGTAGATATCAAGAGCAAATACAAAGTTTTAGTAGGGAGCAAACTAATGATGAAGGAAACATAACTGTATTGAACTACAATAGGAAATACAAATTTTCAACTAAATACATGAAACAATTACAAGTACAAGACTAAATAAAAATGCAACATAAATGAAATGCACACAAAAAACAAAAGACAAACATAAAGAACAAAAGTCTCTCTTCATTCTCATCCTCACTGTTCGCTGCTGGTGATGGTGATGCGCTTTTCCTTTTGCACCATGATCTTCCTGCCACACGTAGCGCTCAAAATTAGGGGCAACAGGGAATTCAGACAAATATGAACTCTGAAAAAGTGAGCTACTCCTAAGCATGCCAGCTAATGCTTCGTTGAAGTCTGAAGCATATTGGCTTTGGCGTTGATGAGCATCCATCATATAGTCCATTCAATGGCTTATGCCCTGTTTCCACTACTTGTTTTCCTCAAAATAGGTATGCATTCCGGCCATTTGATCCTTAAGATCAGCAACTTGATCTCCTAACATCCTGGGGGCATGGGTTCCGGGTTGGTTAGAGTTAGGCTAGCTAAAATTGGGTAGGCTAGATTGGCTAGGGGTTGACCCATACATTAATGACGCTCGAAAAGAGCAAAAATCGATAACTTAAGTGATTGTCGGCAGACGCAACACGTCACTTAAGTGGTTAGTTGACCTCCGTTGCGATCAAAGCGTTGAATTTTTCCAAGTGGAAGCCCCTCATAATCAATTCGAGCAAAAATGGTTAAAATCAGCTAACTACACCCAAAATTGACATGCGACACTACACAAACAACGTCCGATTAAAAACGGACTTCACCATTGTGTTCGGAACGTCTGAATCATTTAAAATTGGCTATAATTTTGCTCAACAAAAATCACATGAGGAAATCAGCAAACATCCCGAGGCAAAATACATGAATTTTGAGAAAACGTGAGCGAATCGAGACAATGACACGAACATTTCAAGGGATTTGAAATTATGTTTCATTTTTTATGCCTCTATAATAATAATAATAGTTTTCTTATTATTATCATTATTATCATTTAACATAATTTAAATAAAAAAATCAATAAAAAATCTTATCTCTGAAATTCTGCATCGAACCCTGCTCAATACTCCCCGGAGTTTTACTGAGATTTCGCTAAAATCTCGTTGAAACTATGCAAATCGGTTCTGCTCGCCGGGTTTCCTCCGGGTTTAATGCAAAACGACACTTGGCCTCATTTTTGAAACAAGAATGAAGTCTAAGCTTAAAAATGCAACATAAATGAAATGCACACGAGATGACAGTTCAGTGACTATAAATATCCACTGAAAGTCCTTCCAAAATCTCCGAACCAATACTAGGTATTTACATCAAACCCGTAATTACAAAACTTCGTTTGGGACTCCGAAATTACTATACCATGTAAATAACATATTCTTTTGATTTGATGAGCTTAATATCTGCCTTCACAGTTTGGTTCTGATGCCGTAGTCGTACATTTTTCTAAAATTTGATTGTAATAACACCGTCTTTCTGATTGGAATCATTGCTTGCTCAGGCTCTAATTGGGGATCCGAGAAGTGTCATACAGGATGACCTTTTGAAATCCGATGAGTATCTTCAGAGCACCTCCTGTAGTAGAAGAGAGCATGTCTTATCCTCTTCCATCCATGATACAGCTATCATGTGAGTAGTACTTCTACCATGACATTTTTTCAAGGAACTCAATGAAAATTTATAGGTATCCTCATTAGTTAATGAAGCTCTCTATAGCTTGCCTTGCCAAAAGTTTATCAAACTCGCAAGCATTCTCTTTCTTTCTTCCATCTTCTTTTGCATTGATGCTGTGCCATATTCCATTAAAATTGAGCTTTGTTGCTTCTTTAGCTTTATGGTTTATCTTATAACTGGCATTACCTGATTCAGGTATAGTCTTGCCCAAGAGCATGGTGACCTAATCAACGTCCATGACTGGTATCATTCTTTCAAAACAAAAGTGCTTATCTCTAACCCTAAAGCCAAGCGTAAGGCCCAGCATTCTCCTGCTTCTAAAAAGGGGAAATCTAAAGCACTGGAGAATGAAGTGTCCATCCAGTATCCTCCAACTTCCTGGTTTTCTTATTCCCTTTATTTAATCAGACACTAATGTAGTTTAGGGTTTATGGCTTGAATTCCACTGCCCAGCACCCACACAAACCAATGAAGTGACACCAAGAACTTATCATATTCTTATTGTGCCATTTATAAATACTTGGGATTAATGCGTAGAGGTCTAAAATGATTGAATTGTTGTTGTCCTTGATTGGAATCATTCAGAGCAAGGTTTTGCAAAGCAGTCATAGAGCTTCAAATTACAGGCCTAGTTCGGATGCCGAGCAAGAGAAGACCAGATTTTTTGCAGAGAATTGTGTTTGACCTCTAGTCCATTGAATTATTTGCTGTATATATTAAATTAAAATCATTCAATTTACTCATTATTCAATATGTAATATTTAATTATTGATAATATTAATAGTATATCACTGATATATTAATTTACTCATTATTCTAGCTATACTTTGCTGTATTAAATATATTGAAATCATGCTCTATTGTACTAACTTTGTAGTTTGATCTATTCAAATTGTTGAGTCACACTTTATTTTGCATAGCTCGTTAGAATCATATTTGATTCCTGATTGAACCTTATTCAAACTTTATTTGAAGCTTATTCAAACATTATTGGAACCCTATAAGAGCCGTGCTAGAATCATGGTTGAACCCTATCCAAATAAAATCTTGCTTAACCATTGTTCAACCCACGTTTGTTGGGCAAATTTTTACGCCCGATGTCCGGATTCGTCCGGACATCAATCCAGACGCGCCACATCACCAAAATGCATCGGTACCCAGTGTATTCGGGTGACATGGCATGTTTGGATTGAGTGTCCAGATGTCCGGTGACCAGACATAATAATTCGCCCGTTTGTTGATCGAAATTTCTTTGAACAAGGTTCAAAGAAGGTTTGAATAATGATAGAAAAAGTAGAAATATTTTGGTCTGAATGAAACTTTCAAATATATCTCACTAATAAATAAAATATTAGATATATTTTTCAAATTTCAAGCATTTTACGGTGTATAAACTCAAATTTCTCATTGTCATAAAAAAAACAGAACTTAAAGAGTAATAATTTTGATTACAATTTTGTGTTCGGTGATTTTTTTTTTTTCACGATAAATTTAGCTTTGATGAGTTCAAAATTGATGATGTAAAAGTTTATGCCAAGACTAGTGGATTTTTGTCTTGGTTGATAAAATCATAGAGATAATATTTGATTATGAAGGCCATTGACAAGCATTTTGTTTAATCTCATGTGAGGGGGTGCCAAATCTCAAATATGATGCTCAGTAGAACACCCATCTCAATATCTAGTCTAGATTATTAGGTGCGGAGTGTGAACGGGGAGAATCGTCCGCACAAGCACTATATACAGCTAGGTACTGGCACTCGATACTTCTAGGTACCGCTAGGTACCCAATGCTTGTGCGGACGCACACTCCGCACCTAATAATTTTTTCCTCCTAGAAAGGATTGTAAAGAGCCACATGATATGTCCTTTGAATAGACATGAAGGACAAAAGTAAAATAATTATATGAAAAGAATATGATAGATGATCAAATGTCATTAAAAAGCACATAAGATGAGCAATGCATTATTGTCTACCATTCATGGCACAATTGGCATGTAAAAATTAGAGAATTCATCTACAAGTAGATGTCAAGCCAAATCCGATAATTTGGACGGAGTTGTTGGAGTTGGCCGAAGACGTCAAGAGATAGGGATGTACTCATTTGATGAATTAACAAGTAGTTTAGTCTTCGTTTGGGACCGCTTCCTTGCTAGTTTTTATTGCTTCTTAAACATCTTTTTAGAAAGCTACTTCAAGAAACAATAAAAAAGCTATCCCAAACGAAATCTAAGATTGCAACACAACAGAATTGTCAAAGCACATTCATATGGAACATGATAGTTTGAGCAACAAACCGGTGATCCTTTTTTCATTTAGCCACACAATTTTATTGATATGTATAAGAAAAAGTGATTTGAAAAATACTACCATTATTAGAATAGAAGATTTAAAATTAATACTACATAAATTTCAGAGGATTACTAGTGATTAAGAATTTAATTGTTGCAAAGCACTAAACTTTATTTCTTCATAAATTTTTTTGAAATACATGGTGGACATTATATGAACATTTAAGTAGATCCAGATAATCTTAAGAATGATTGCCAATGAATGCAACAGAATATCTAAGGGTTTGTTTGGGACGATTTTTTTACTGCTTCTTAAAATAACTTTTTAGTACATTTTTTTTTTATTTCTTAACTAGAAAGCATCTTTAAGAAGCAATAAAAAAGCCATCCCAAACGAAACCTAAATCTCGAGTGGTTAACTACCAAATTAGGGTCCCAAATTCTCTAAGTGGTCATGATCTAACAATGTTGATGACTAGTATGAAAGGAAGGAAATGACACACAAAGCTATTTACTCAATTCATAACCAAGGCAGTCAAATGTAGAAAGAGGCAAAGAGAGAGAGACTTAAATTTGAAGCTCGTTGAGAAGAGATAAATCCAACTAGTAGTACCAATGGTATGAAGTGGTTATAGAAGAAAGGATACAAAAAGCATTAGTAGTCAAGTAGTTGATGTCACTGGATTCAACACCTCCACCATTTATCTTCCTCAAGCTGGAGATCCTAAAAGACACGAGGAGAAGAATAAATAGTTAATGAACAATTATGAATCTTGACAAGATGAACAATTACATTGATCAAACTTCAGAAAATATAGAACTCCTCTGAGAGAGAGAGAGAGAGAGAGAGAGAGAGAGAGAGAGAGAGAGAGAGAGAGAGAGAGAGAGAGAGAGAGAGAGAGAGAGAGAGAGAGAGAGAGAGAGAGAGAGATTGCAGAATGTACGTGCAATACCATTTTCAAAATAAAGAAGGAAAGATCATCAACAATGATAAGAGGTGAGATGGCATTTGGAGAGACAAAAAGGATGATGATTACCAATGATATTAGTCAACAATAACAACAACAACAACAACAAAAAGCTTTTATCCCACTACGTGAGGTTTTGTTATATGAATCCTTTTTCTCCATTGTGTTTTGTTAACAGTCAAATTTTTATGTAAATCTAATAAAAAAATGTCATTTTCAATATTTTCTAACGAAGTCTTTTTAGGTATACCTCTACCTTTCTTAACATAGGTCAAATCTAATACATCTACTCTCTTAATCGGGTCATCGTAGGGTCAACATTTGATGTGACCAAATAATCTAAGGGGACTTCTGAATCTTATATGGCACTGGACCTACTCCAACCTTTTCATGTATATACTCGTTTTGCATTCTATCTCTAAGAGGCACGCCACTCATCCACCTAAGCATCCTCATATCTACAACACTTAATTTTATGCTTATCTTTTAATGGCCAACATTCCGTAGTAGCCCGTATTTTAATCCAAGCAAATAATTTTTTTCAGGAGTTATTATATATCTGAATCACAAACCGTCTTCACCATAACATATATATTATAGTGATTTAATTATATGAATTTTTTAATAATTTTTTAAAATTAATAAAAATCATTAAGAAATTAACATATATTGATACAATCATTAGATGTCCATTTTGCAAATTGATTTCAGTAGATTTTTTTTTATAAAATGTGTTATTTATGAATATTTTTTATAATTTTTTAAATCCTAAAAGAGTTTATATGAGTTGTATACTTAAAAATTGATTAAATTATATAATTTTATTATCACCACCATCTTATTTTATTATAAATATCTTAAGTCAATAACTCTAATCCATTAAATCCCTGTCCCTTTTATGAAATCGGCTAAGAGAGAAACGGAGAAATGTAAAGGGGAAAAATAAGAGAAAAAAGTGAGGAGAGAGAGAAAAGGAAGATTGAGATTTAAATGTTGTAGAGTGATTTTAGTTTGTCGATCCTATTGAAAAATTTGCTCATCTCATTGTAAGGAACTATATCTCATTTCTCATTTCAATAATTTTGTGTTTTTGAAAAATTTTAGATCAAAATTGTATTTTCATTAGAAAAAAATGAGAAAATTTTGTATTGATAAAAATTTCACCTCGTAACTTTTTTATATGTTATAGATATTCAGATTATGAACGTTTTTAGTATTTATTTAATATTTTTTGCTGAGAGCTTTTGAAAAAAAAAAACAATTGTTATCAATTCAAAATTTTATTTTGATATCTAAAAATAGTAGTTTAGTTCAATTAAAGCTTCAGAATGTTGTTATATACGATCTCTAATAATTTGGTTAATTTCTTTTAAAAAAAATTTTACTCAGTAGAGTTTTGTGTTATCTACTTTTAGAATATTTTAATACTTTCTAAATTAACCTCAATTATGATTTATTTACTGCAATGCATTGGTAATAAATGTGGATATGTCGATATTATTGTTATAATATCGTGATAATAATGTGCATGTGTAAAAGACAAGTAAAGACTGATTAACTCGTTAGTTAGAGATTGATTGACCTGTATAGGATGATGGACAGACGGACTTTCTTTTAAATACTATGATTTTGTGTCATCCTCTACTGATTGAGAGTTATAAGAGTTATTATTGTGCCGAAGGGTAAAGAGTGAAGACTCTGTTTACTGAGCCAACTATTACCGATTATTGATTATTGAAAAACACAGTGATAGCTAGAAGTTCTTGTTTAGTGTGACTACTGAAATGCATATTATTAAGGCATTATTCTTATTACTTTACAAATTTATTATTATTGCATGAATTTATTGTTACTACATTATTTTACTGCTCTTTCCACTATATTGTTCATATTATCGATATAAATGTTAATGTTGTTTGATACTACTGATTTATTATAATGATACTAAGCATGTAACATATTGAGTACGTAATATATTGATTTGCTACTAATATAGAATATATAGATAGTATTTGTACACTTCTATATAATTTTACTGCATTGATATGATTTCAACAGTTTTTACCAATAATTTGGTTTTACCACTTTATACAATTTCTCTACTAATTGAAAGTACTAATACGATGACTGCTTTAGTGATTCAACACCCGTACCGATTTATTGATTTCTCTATTATATTACTTTGTTGGTTTAAGTATTTTATTATTTTACTTTTTACAAATTATACTCCTACTGCATGTGAGTTTTATTATTTTTGCACTGATTCTTGATCATATGATTATTACTATTACGATTTTACTACTGATATTCGTATTACTCCTTTATCATGCTTTGAGTTTAATTATAAGATTTAGTTACTTTTTGGGCTCTTAAACTCACTATATGTGATTAAATAATTTCAAATCAGGACAATGGAGTAGGCATGTAAGATTAATCTGTGGGCTCCGAAAATTCGGCCCCGGCCTCCGCTCGCTTTTCTTATTCGGCGAGGGAGTTTTAACGAGTAAGTTCCGAGGTAAATTTTGGAAGGCAGATGGGTTTGTAGATAAGACACTACCCAGAGATTTCACCCTCATTTTGCGAGGACTTTATGATCTGAGTTCTGGTTTCCTATAGGCGGAAGTCCCTATAGTTAATTACCCCTCTCAATCATGAGAGAGAACTTTCGATTAAAATTAATATGCAATTAATTAATTAATAATTATAATTAATATTAATTAAACACAATTAATCTTAATTAATTAAATACTAATTATAATTAGCATAATTAATTGTAATTAAAATTTAATTAATTATTATTAACTTATAACTAATATTAGTTAATTAATTAATTAATTAATTAATTAATAATAATAATAATAATAATAATAATAAAACAAAATTAAATAAAATCCCTCCCCCTTTTCTCATCTTCTCTGACTTAGGAGATTTACGGGATTTGGCCGAAGAAGTGCTTGAAAGGTAGAGAGTTACCTTCACAGCCGAGCTCCTGTTGTTGCCGCCGATCAAAATGCCGTAACTTTCGATCCAAGAGGAAGGGAAAGTCGGTCTAGGAGCAAAGTCGGACAGTGACTGAGGAGTCGGGTAGAGGGGGGTAGGGCACGGCCTGGAGATCGGGTGGCTTTGGTCAGACAGGGAGGAGAGGAGCTCGGCTATAGGCGATGGTTTGGAGAGGAGGTTGGACAGCAGCAGAGGTAAGAAGCTCTTCCCTCTCTCTCTCTCTCTCTCTCTCTCTCTCTCTCTCTCTCTCTCTCTCTCTCTCTCTCTCTCTCTCTCTCTCTCTCTCTCTCTCTCGGGACTAGAGGATCGAAAGGAGGAAGGGAAGCGGGAGTTCGGCCGAAGAAGCTCGTGAAAGGGAGAAAGTTTATTCACAGCCAGCGGGCTCCCTTGCTTCCGATCAAAAAGATCGTAATTTTCGATCCGACTGGAAGAAATAGTCGTCGAAGGAGCGACATTGTAGGGAGAGCGAGAAAGCTTCGGAGAGCTTGGGATTGGAGAGAAGAGAGATTGGTAGGAGGAAGCTCGGGCAGAGGAGAGAGCTGCTTGCGATCGTGGAAGAGAGGAGGCGTCGGTTTGCTGGAGATTGGAGGAGGCGACGGGATGCTTGTGGGAAGAGTTCGGTTGGGATTTTGGAAGAGAAGGAGAGAGTGGGGTTCGTGAGTGAGAAGCCGCCAACGAATGACTCGTTTGGGTCGGGTATTTAACGATGAGAACAGGGTAGCGATCGAGAGCGGGATTTCAGCAGGAATTGCGGGAGAAGCGACTGATTCGGCGCTGATGTACAGTACCTCGGCGGACCTTCGGCAGGATTCACGGGATCCAGGCGGCAGAGGTATGTTGTGTATTTCTATTTTGCCTTCTTTTCTCTTTTATTCCTTTGGGTATAGCATGGAGGTCAACAAATGCCCCCCAACAAATGTGATACGCGTCTAGAGCGAATCACGTTTGTTGTATGCTGATTGACCCCGTGGATCTCTAGATATTTATTCTAGATGTCACACTAGGGCTTTCATTTAGTGGATCTCCAATAGTTTGTTTGGATGTCACACTGGGGTCTTCATTTAGTGGATCTCCAAAAAAAAAAAAAATTGTTTGGATGTCACACTAATTTTCTTCTAGTGGATCTCCAAAATTTTGTTTGGATGTCACACTAATTTTCTTCTTTTAGTAGATCTCCAAAAATTTATTTGGATGTCACACTGAGATTTTCCTTTAGTGGATCTCCAAAATTTCACTTGGATGTCACACTAAAACTTTCTTCCATAGACCTCTAATAGTCCCTCTTTATGCCTTTGTAGATCCCGTAGATGCACTTGTAGTCAAGAAGCTGCTTCAGAATTTCTGCAATTACTTTTGGGCTAAGGTACGCTTTCTTCCCTTCTCTCTTTTTTTAGTTTTGATTTTGTGCTCGTACTGACACTGTTTTGTATTTTGTGCAGGCTACCACAAGAAGAGGATCCGAGCTTCAGCCAGTTTACTGCTTCAGGAGACCTCAGTTTTGGTACGTTTTTACTTTGTTTGTACTGTTCTTTTCTTTCTTTAGCTGCTTTCTGACATTTTGTTGTTTTGTGCAGGCTTCAAGAGGAGTGAGATACGTTTTCATGAGCCACTTCGGGAGATCTCTGTTTCAGGTACAACTTTCTTCTTCTCTTTTTTTTTTTTAGTTTTGTATATATCTGTATGATATTTTCTTCTTTCTTTCTGACACACCTTTTTTTTTATTCGTGCAGGTCCCAGAAGTGCAGAATACCTGGTCCTTGGAAGGAGCGGAGTAGAGCTATCGGCTTCCTCTTTAGGCGTAGTTTAGGAGACAGATTTTAATCCTCTGTGAAGGATATTGTACTTTTTCTTTTCTTTCAGCTGATGTAATCTTATAAAAAGATGTAGTCCATAAATTTGTATATGAATTCTGAACTTAATAAAATAAAGTTATTTTATAAATTCAGTTGTTGACGAGCTCTCTTTTTACTGTCCTTAAGACTTCTGTGGTTGTACTCTGATTCGTGCTCATAGTATTTTAAATATTTATTTGGAGATCTCGGCATGCAGCGCGATGTCGACCCAAATAAATATTTAAAATACCCCCAGTCTTTAGGGACACTTATAGATGTTATTCGGGATGCTCTTTTCGTGTTTTTAGACTGAGTCACGAGATTTTGATTCTTCTGTCCTGTGCTTTGTGCTGCGGACATTAATGGAGGATTGCCTGATTTGTCTTTACTGACTTGTAAGGTGATTTTTGTACCTTCGGCCCTATGCTTTTTGCTTTGGCGGGCTTGTTGAAGGGGTAGATGCCGGTGACCTAAACCCTTAGGTTTGTATTAGGTCGGTGGCGAAAAGTCATCGGTCCAGAGCTTTGTGCGTAACGGACTTATTGATGACAGAATCCTCTTAGTTCAGCCTATGGCTTTTTGTGAACTTTTGGGATAATTTTCTTCGGTCCTTTGCTTTATGCTTTGACGGACTTGTTGAAGAAAGATTCCTTCGATCCTCGCTTTGTGCTTTACGGATTTGTTGAAGGATTTTTAGGTTCTGGATTTAATTGATAGTACCGAACGTAGGTAGTATCTTGATCCTTAACCACTTGAGAAGACTTTAATCTGAATCACTTGAGTTTATCAGATCGGGAGAGCTGGGATTTGATAGCTCTTTGTCTTCTAGTTGCTGAGATGGGGGTTCCTCTACTGCGGCCTTTCTTATGGCTTGTTGAGTAGACGGAGCTGCCAGCGATCCGGTCATATTTGGGCTTGTTGGATCCGACCTCTTACACCCATTCAGGCTTCAGACTCGAGCTATGGGAATTGCGCTCGCCAATGTTGATTTTGCTAAAGTTGGTAGATTTGGAGTCATCCTTCGTGGTTGTAGATTTTGGAGCTTACGAACATTTGGTAGTTGCTCGAGACTCATCCTTCCACCGGAACTTTGATTCTCCAGTCATTTGGGGAGAATTTTGTAGACTACGATCACTTGAACTGGTCGAGTCAAATTTGCCTTCGTACTTCCTACAGTCCCTACTAACGGGTTGACGAAGTGGGGGTTCCGCTACTACGGCCTTTCTTATGGCTTGTTGAGTAGACGGAGCTGCTAGCAATCCGGCCATATTTGGGCGTGTTGGATCCGACCTTTTACACCCATTCGAACCTTAAGCTTCAGGATGTTGGAAGGCTTCAAGCTTCTTCAGCTCAATTTTGTAGGAGTGTGTAGCCACAAAAGTCTCTTTCTTGACTTTTGAGTCTTGGTTTGTTGTAGAAGGTGTTGTCTCTAACTCTTGAAAGACCACCTGCATATACTTTGGAAAACAAATATTTGTATTCTTTAGCACAAAAGAATATCTGGATTGATAATTTTAAATATTTATTCGAGAATCTCGGCATACAGCGCGATGTCAACCCGAATAAATATTTAAAATGCCCCCTATCTCGCAGGGACATTTTAAAATAAAATAAATTTGATATTTTGAAATTTTAAATATTTATTTGGGGATCTCGGCATACAGCGCGATGTCGACCCAAATGAATATTTAAAATGCCCCCAATATTTAGGAACATTTGTAGATGTCATCTAGGATGCTTCTTTTCGTAGCTTTAGCTTAACTCCTGAAATTTTGATTCCTTCTGCCTAGTGCTCTGGGTAGCGAACTTGATGAAGGGTTATCTGATTTGTTTGTACTAACTTGTCAGAAAATTTGCGTGCCTTCTGCCCTCTGCTTCTAGCTTTAGCGGGCTTGATGATAGATGCCGGTGACCTAAACCCTTAAGTTTACATAAGATCGGTGGCAAGAAGTCATCCATTGTGGTAGCAGATTTGAATTCTATGAGCATTTGTAATTGCTCGCGACTCATTCTTTCCACAAAAACTTTGATTCTCCGGTCAATTAGGAGTCTTCTGGACTACGACTACTAGAACTTGTCAAGTCAAATTGGCCTTCGTTCTTCTTACGGTCCCTACTGACGGGTTGACGAAGTGGGGTTCCGCTACTACGGCCTTTCTTATGGCTTGTTGAGTAGACGGAGCTGCCAGCGATCCGGCCATATTTGGGCGTGTTGGATCCGACCTTTTACACCCATCTGAACCTTAAGCTTCAGGCTGTTAGAAGACTTCGAGCTACTCTAGCTCGATTTGTTGAAGTACATAATCAGAAAAGTCTCTTTCTTAACTTTTGAAATATTGGTACCCTCGAAGGAATGAAGTCACAAAGTGTTAGAAAAATCACCCACATACACTTTAAAAAAGATTTTATTATATTCTTTAACAAGAAAGAATATTTGTATTGATAATTTTAAATATTTATTCGGGGATCTCGGCATATGGCGCGATGTCGCCCCGAATAAATATTTAAATGCCCCCTGTCTCATAGGGAGATTTTGGATAGGCTTTATATTTTAAAATTTTAAATATTTATTCGGGGATCTCGGCATACGGCGCGATGTCGACCCGAATAAATATTTAAAATGCCCCCAGTCTGATGGGAGATTTTGAAATGCATTCTTGCTATACAAGAGAATTTCAAAAAGTAAATGTAAGTATGCATTGATAACTATGCATATAAAACCTCGATCATTATAAAGTATATTAGCCATGAAATTTTCATGCGTGATACTTCTTTAAATGTCGGCCACTGATAGGTGGCATATACCTCTGACCATTCAGATCGATCAACTGATATTCTCCTCCTTGGTACACTTTCTCGCTGACGAACGGGTCTTCCCAATTTTATACGAATTTGCCACCGATTTTTTCGATGTGGAATGATTGGTCTTCTCAGCACCAGGACCAATTCTCCTTCTTGAAATGTTCGAGGACGCACCATACAATTGAAGGATTTTTCCATTCTTCCTTGTTAGATTTTCAGGTTTTGTTGAGTTTGTAACCTGAGTTCATCAAGTGTGTCGACCATCAAGAATATTTTCATTAGGGGTTCTCGTTGCAACCCAGTTTTGATAAATTTCTTTAATGGTGGATCTCTAAGAGTACACACTAGATGTCACATCATTTTTTGTACATATTATTTTTTTTCTAGAGATATAAGTCTCTATATTTATTTTCACTTATATCGGGACCTCTCGCAGTGGATTCTTGGATATGCTTCCAAGTGTCACACTTCAATGCTTACCGTACATATCTTAATTCTTTCTTTGCACTATCATCAAAACAGATGGTTTTTTTTTTCTTCTATCGGGACCTTTCAGTAATGAATCTTTGGACATAAGGACCAAATGTCACATCCCGAGGTTCACCGTATACATATTTATTCTTTCTTTACACTACCATCAAAAAAAGATGATAGATTTTAGCTCTATCGGGACCTTTCAGTGACGGATCTTTGGATATAAGTACCAAATGTCACATCCTGATGTTCACCGTATAGAACATAGTATTTTAGCTACTACTATAGCATTTAAATGACTAGCCAAAGATGGAAAGAGAAACCAATCTCCAGTGGAGTCGCCAGAAATCTGTGGGCTCCGAAAATTCAGCCCTGGCCTCCGCTCGCTTTTCTTATTCGGCGAGGGAGTTTTAACGAGTAAGTTCCGAGGTAAATTTTGGAAGGCAGATGGGTTTGTAGATAAGACACTACCCAGAGATTTCGCCCTCATTTTGCGAGGACTTTATGATCTGAGTTCTGGTTTCCTATAGGCGCAAGCCCCTATAGTTAATTACCCCTCTCAATCATGAGAGAGAACTTTCGATTAAGGCTAGTCGTCAATTAGATACGTATAGAGAATACATGTATCTGGCATATAGTAACAGCAATGGATTTTGATATTGGTAGAAATTGGATTTGGATTTGGGTATTTGGAAAGGTTTGAAAAGTTTGGAAGATTTGATATTTAAAATAGAAATTTCACCATCGTGCACTTAAAGCGGATGATGGGGGAATGGATGATAGACCCGATCAACATCCCATAGTTCCGTCGTCCCGGGCCATCGTGGTCCCTGGTCTACTTAGTCAGAGGAGGTAGTCGACCCAACCTGACAGAAGGATCCTTGTCGGCAGCCATGGGTTGCTTCGTCCAAGGGGACCTTGTAGACCGGGGTTGGATGTTTGTCTAAGGGGACAAATTTAAATCCACCTTAGCTGACAGAGGGCTTTATGCCCTATCGATCATATCCTATTGATTCATATCTCAAGGATTTAACGCCATTAAGGAGCGTATTGGCTCTGGCCATAACCGCTATCCGCAGTGCCAATTGGCGGCAAAACCACTCGGTTCAGAGGGTCCCGGGTCATAACCGTTTACCTGCAGTGCCATTTGGCGGCGAAATTGCCGGTTAGAGGACACGTACCACGTCCCTACTGGCAAGAGATTGTTTGAGAATGGATCCTAGTGATATTTTCGACTAGGCATTTGGCACTTTGTGAGCTAGAGTTTATTTGAATTTGTCCACCCCAACAGACTGTTGCGGAGGGTGGATGGGCTTTGCTTTAAGTGTATTGATGGATTGATTTCATTTTTAAATATTTTTGGGATTTTGTGATTTTGGATGATCTTTGGAATTTTTGTGGAGCTTTTGGATTTTTTTTTTTTTTTTTGATTTTTGGGAGATATTGAAAGTATTTGGGAACCCCTCCGGTTGAGATCTGCATTCAACATGGCCATCATCGGGGTGTTTGAGGTCATTTCTATTTATAGCTTGAACCTTGTCAACTCAGTCGAGCTATTGACCGAGGATCGGGTTTCGTAGGCTTTATGCCTTTATTAGTGAATTCATATTGTTGTAGGCCTTGAAGGCCTAATATGAATGTTTTAAAGCAAATATACTGGTCACCACAACTTTATATTTGCTTAATGGTTCGAACCCTGTCGACTTCTATTGACCCGTATAGAAGGATCGGTTTTGAACATGAATTCACTTGTCAACCCGCGCAGCATCCCTAGACGTCATGTGTGTACCAATAACACGCTCGCCGGGGCCCATGCGGGTTGAGATTGTGTTTTCCCCTTTAGTGTACCTATGTGTATACAATTTATAGTGCACGTGCGGGGGTATTCTTGGAATAGACGCCTTCTATCTGCTTTTACGGAGGTTGCAGATCCGGCGGCGTTATCATTTGAATGTCATGATGCATTTCCTCATCTTAATATTGACTCCCCTTTCTCAATCACCGGGGGTAGGCTCTTCTGGACTTTGGAGTCAAAGACTGTTGATTTGGAAAGAACTCTTTTTAGGCTCTTCGGTGTAGTGGACTTGCTATTTTCGGTGTTTATGGGCAGCAAGACTATTTTCTTCTCAAGTATAAAACTAAGAAAAGACTTTGGAATACCAGGAAGTTTGGTTCTAATTTGTTCAAACTTTCTCCCTGATTCTGCCAGGGAGTGTACTTTTTCGTACACCGGGTTGCCTTTGTACCTGACGTGCTTGTAGAATTTGACCATCACTATCGTAGGTGATATCAATACTTGTGTCCACAGTGGCTCGCTATGCTTACGAGGTTCTCACTGTTGTTATCCACAAATTGTTTGTAGCCATTTGCAGGGGACTGTTGTACTCACTACGACCTCCTGAAGGTATTTGTAGGAGACCCATTGACATCAGTATTGTGTCCACCTTTCACCAATCTCAGGTGGGCTGATGTCTGCTTTTATCTGTAGAGGATGGATCTTTAATTGCTGATCTCCGGTATTGCCTTCTCAGTCAACAGACAATCGTAGGGATCATCGTAGGAGATATTTATACTTGTGCCCACAGTGGTTTGATATGTTTACGAAGTACCCACTGTTGTTATCCACAAGTGACTTGTATTCGCTGGCGGAGGACCATTATATCCGCTACGACCTCCTGAATATATTTGCAGCAGATGTATTATTTCCGCATCTTTTCCACCCTTTCACCAATCTCGGGTGGTTGTTGTTGGGTTGCACTTGTTTGTAGAAATGGGTCCTCCATCATTGGTCTTCCGCATCGCCATCTCAATCAACAGGCATTTATAAAAATTGTCGTAGGAGATTTCACCAGTATATGTAGGAGGGACACCCGTATATTCTGTAGTCATTCGTTATTCCCATAGATACGATGCTCTCGATCTCGTAGAGACTGTTGTAAAAGTCCACCACATTTTTGTATATTCGGGTTGAGGTCTTATAGTTTGTGTTTCCCCGTATATGACCAATTTTATTCAAGTCCCCTACAGTCCGGGTTTTGTTCAAATAATTGTTCGAAATCTTCTGGAGTATTTGCAGGTTCATTTGAATGTTCACTTTCTTTTTGTTCAAAGTCCTCTGGATTCTTTATGTCCCCTTTTCATATTCAAATTGGCTTGAGTTTGGTTCAAATTTGATTTTATTTTATTTGAGTTTGGCCTTTTAGAAATCATTTGAATTTTGGTTCTGATCCTTTGCACATGTTCAATCATGTTCAAAAGTCCACTGCTCTTTCTCATTTGGTCCAAATATTTTATTCTTTTGAGTTCAAAACAGGTCCAAGTGTAGTAATATTTCACCCGAAATTTCGGCAGCCTCCCGGCGTCTCCCCCGTTTAGGGGAAAAACTACGAGAAAACTGGGCCTTCCCACCACGGCCAATAAAGGCGTGCATGGTAGGTGCCCTCGTTCGAGGACACCTCGGCCGTGATTTTTCTTCCCACCACGGCCAATAAATGCGTGCATGGCGTCTTTGATGGTACCTGTTACAAGAAGAAGAGCAATTGCTTTCCCCCCGCCCGGGGGTACTTATAAATCATTCCGGCCGTGCAAAGAGAAGGGTACACCAGGCTTGCCTGGCCTCGTCGTGTACATCGAACCGGTTTCCCTCCTACCACGCTCACTAAAGGCGTGCTTAGGTGGTTTGCCGGTCCGACACGCATGTCGAGACAGGAGGGCGAGGGTCGCTCGCTTACCTCAACATATGTGTCGTGCCGGTTTCCCCTCCTACCACGCTCAATAAAGGCGTGCATAGGTAGACCGCCGACCCGACGCGTTAGTCGAGATAAGAGAGCGAGGGTTGCTCGTTTACCTTATCGTATGTGTCGCGCCAGTTGCCCTTCCTACCACGCTAAGAAAAGCGTACATAGGTGGACCACTGACTCGCCACGCATGACGAGGTAAGAGAGCGAGAGGGGAGGCGACTGTCCGCCTCGTCATAAGCGTTGGACCGGGGTCCCATCCCACCACGCGCAATAAAGGCGTGTATAGGCGGTTTTCCGATCCATCGTACACATCGAGGACGGAAGCCTGAGTTTAGGGGTTATACCTTCGGGGCTGCTGGACTAGTGGACCGGCGGTGGAGGGCACGGATGTCGAGGCAAGGAGGGTAAACACACATTTTTTTTTAACTCATTATTTATTATTATTATATTATTATTTAAATTATTATTATTATTAGCTAATTAGAATTAATTATAATTTAATCTTAATTAATTAAAATTAATATGCAATTAATTAATTAATAATTATAATTAATATTAATTAAACACAATTAATCTTAATTAATTAAATACTAATTATAATTAGCATAATTAATTGTAATAAAAATTTAATTAATTATTATTAACTTATAACTAATATTAGTTAATTTATTAATAAATTAATTAATAATAATAATAATAATAATAAAACAAAATTAAATAAAATCCCTCCCCCTTTTCTCATCTTCTCTGACTTAGGAGATTTACGGGATTTGGCCGAAGAAGTGCTTGAAAGGTAGAGAGTTACCTTCACAGCCGAGCTCCTGTTGTTGCCGCCGATCAAAATGTCGTAACTTTCGATCCAAGAGGAAGGGAAAGTCGGTCTAGGAGCAAAGTCGGACAGTGACTGAGGAGTCGGGTAGAGGGGGCTAGGGCACGGCCTGGAGATCGGGTGGCTTTAGTCAGACAGGGAGGAGAGGAGCTCGGCTATAGGCGATGGTTTGGAGAGGAGGTTGGACAGCAGCAGAGGTAAGAAGCTCTTCCCTCTCTCTCTCTCTCTCTCTCTCTCTCTCTCTCTCTCTCTCTCTCTCTCTCTCTCTCTCTCTCTCTCTCTCGGGACTAAAGGATCGAAAGGAGGAAGGGAAGCGGGAGTTCGGCCGAAGAAGCTCGTGAAAGGGAGAAAGTTTATTCACAGCCAGCGGGCTCCCTTGCTTCCGATCGAAAAGATCGTAATTTCCGATCCGACCGGAAGAAATAGTCGTCGAAGGAGCGACGTTGTAGGGAGAGCGAGAAAGCTTCGGAGAGCTTGGGATTGGAGAGGAGAGATTGGTAGGAGGAAGCTTGGGCAGAGGAGAGAGCTGCTTGCGATCGTGGAAGAGAGGAGGCGTCGGTTTGTTGGAGATTGGAGGAGGCGACGGGATGCTTGTGGGAAGAGTTCGGTTGGGATTTTGGAAGAGAATGAGAGAGTGGAGTTCGTGAGTGAGAAGCTGCCAACGAATGCCTCGTTTGGGTCGGGTATTTAACGATGAGAACAGGGCAGCGATCGAGAGCGGGATTTCAACAGGAATCGCGGGAGAAGCGACTGATTCGACGCTGATGTACAGTACCTCGGCGGACCTTCGGCAGGATTCACGGGATCCAGGCGGCAGAGGTATGTTGTGTATTTCTATTTTGCCTTCTTTTCTCTTTTATTCCTTTGGGTATAGCATGGAGGTCAACATAATCAAATTAAACTTCTCCAGATTTACTGTTAGCTTTCAATCCTTTAGCTATTCTTTTGTACTCAGGCTATGATAGATATATTATGATTATATAGATCCTGAGTAGTGCACATAATTTTAAAAATTATATATATATATATATATATATATATATATATATATATATATATATATATATATATATATATATATATATATATATATATATATATATATATATATATAATATATATATATATATATATATATATATATATATATATAATCGATAGTTTTTTTTGTTGCTATGTATATTGATAAAAAAAATTAGATAGATCTGATTATGTAAATTAAATAATAAAAGAATAATTCTTCCAAATTAGATTTTGGAATATAACACATTTTGCGTCATAAAGTATTGTAAGTCAAAGTTAGATTCTGAAATATCACACATTATGCATCATAAAGTATTGCAAGTCACCACCATCTTATAGAATTTTCCCTTAAATTTGACATGTACTTTTCAATTACACAACAGGCCAGATGCATTACAACAAAATGAAAAACCTTTGATACATCATTAGAAACAATTATGACTGATCCAGAGGAAGAGTCTACATAAGAGGCATACATAGCTGATCAGGATTATTGAAAAAGTCGGTAATCTTCTGTTTTTTATTTTATTATATATACTAAGAAAAATCTTATATATACTAAGCAAAATCTTGAAACATAATAGTTGAGGTAATTGATGGGTTAAGACTATTTAGTAGCCAATAAGAACAGTGCAATCGGACACTTGTTACTATTGTCTAGAGAAAATGCATCAAGACGGTGGAGTTTGTTATGAGAATCGATGAGGAAAAGCAAAGCCTTTGACTATATGAGATAGTTGCTACCATTAAATCTAATGACAATATCAATGATGATGAATGATTTCATTTTAGGGATAGGAGAGATGCAAATCATGACATGGTAAGAAGATGGAAATAGACAAATCAAGAAGAAACTCAAATCATAGGGATGAGAAGTTCAAACTATGGCTGCTCATGCAACAAGGTTAGTTTGCAAGATGGAACTTTTGTGGATAGGATAAAAGGCAAGGGTAAAAAATGACATTACAAGAAAATCATCAATTATCAACGGTAATATTTAAAAACTGCCGGAAAAGCTATATAAACCGCCGGAAATTGTCGCCGGTAAATGATGATTTTCCTATAGTGTGAGCTATGCGAATGCTTGGGATAGTGAGTACACAAATCATGATAGTACATGCGAGCGGCAAGCAACAAGAAATGAGCGCATCAATGACATGAGAGTGCAAGCAGAATAGCTTGCGAACATTGGGGGCACAAGTATATAATAAACACACCATAAAATAAAAAGAAAGAGAAAAATAATCACAAATAAAAGAATAACAAATAAATCTTTTTTTGCAAATCAAATACTCATCTAATATAAATCTGTCCTAATACTATTTTTTCTAAGCTACGCCATATACCTACATGATCTAATGAATAGAACTATCCACTTAACTATGCTATAATGGATCTTTTAAAGAACAAAGAGTAAAGATTGACTAGAACTGAATTGAAACAAAGCACCAGCAATATACTGCAGCATAATAGAATTGTCATAATTTTGGATACCATAACATTAAAATCTTAAAATGAAAGCTTTCTCGGCAAAATGATTAAAAGTATGTGCAAGTCCCACTTCTCAAATTGCATGGCGGTTGCAACTCTAACTTAGGCATCGTTTGGGACGACTTTTTTATTGCTTCTTAAAGCAGCTTTCTAGTTCAAAAATTAAAATTTTTACACTAAAAAACTGCTTTAAGAAGCATCAAAAAAGCCATCCCAATCAAAACCTTACTCTGCCTGTCTGCCAAGTGCTCTAACTTGCCCAAGGTTGATAACTTACTTTGCCGTTCTTAAATGCCATTCAAATCTTCTGCATTCAAGCTTGGCTCATGGATTCAACATCCTCCAATTAGTGGATAAAATAGCTACTATCAAACTACAATCTTATATGATGAGAATTATTTGAATATTGAAATTCTTATCAGAAAAACAGAATGCCAGACAGAACTCCTTAGTCTACTTAATCCAGTCAGAGGATATCAAACTTGACTGACTAACACCAAAGCAAGAGCTGATCAGCAAAACGCTTTCTGAAGGAAAGGTCATTTCGTATTTTACAGTTATTTTGAGAATTTATCTTTCATATTGCATGTATGATAAAATACAAATAGGTCATATCACATGCCATCACCTAACTTGTATAAACTATAATTAATATAAACTATAAATGCTGTAGGTGGATATGCATTTGATGCCTTTGTAGTAGCTGGATCGACTTCTTTTGTCAGAATAGGATGATAGAGTTAATAATTTCGGACACAAATATGATTTTAATATGCACATTATATGTTTTTGGTTGAGCAGTAGCAAACTTACTAGATTCGTCGAGCGTCAGCAATCAATCCTTGTAAATCATTTTTTTCTCCATTCAGTAGAGCAAACAAAAGGTCCTGCGCATCAATTGAACAGAATATGATATTTTACCAGAGTTTGAAAAAATCCATGAGAAAATATCAAAATATTGGTAACATTATCAGGATTCGGTACAAATCCAATAAATCACCAGGCTTCAGTAATTGTTAATCAATAAAACTATTGAAAATTGCTCTGAGTTGATGAGGCCCTAGTAATTCATCAAACACTTAGTGAGAATATCGGGGTTTAATAAAACCATGGTAGAATTATGAAGGTTCAACATAGCCTTGATGAATCTTCCAAGATTTATGAATTCCTAGTAATAGGTAGAATTATGAAGGTTCAACATAGCCTTGATGAATCTTCCAAGATTTATGAATTCCTAGTAATTCGTATTAAAAAAAAAAAATCAGAGCTTGGCACAAAATGGATAAAGTTAGCAGGGTTTGGCACAACCTTGGTAATAACTACTAGGGTATCAAAATCACTAAAGTTTTTAAGTGTCTTAGTTCATAAAAAAGTTTGAATTTTGAGGACACGTCACTGCTGTTGAAAAATGATGTCCACAAATAAACTAAATTATAGGAATTTTTACCTCTTGTTTTGTTAGTTCGACTTGGTGATGATTGTTAAAAGATACAAACTAGCATTTTTGTGATTATGTCTGAAGAAATGATTGTTAGACGATGCAAAGAAGCACTTTTGATTATATATGAAGAATTATGCTTCGTTTGGGACGGCTTTCTTACTATTTATTAAAGCGGCTTTCTAATAAAATTTTGTACTAGAAAATTGTTTTAAGAAGCAGTAAGAAAGCCGTCCCAAACGAAGCCTTACGCAAATTACCATCAACAACCCTGGTCATTTTAGATGGCCAGTCAAGACATTCCAGGTATAATTCTTTCAATTGCTCATAAGGATTCAATTGCTCATAAGGATTCGTACCTGGCTCTTGACATTTATATACAACAACAACATCAAGTATTTATCTTGACATTTAAATAGATAAATAAAAATCCCCATATTAACTGGTTATGCTCAAATGAAGCCATCGAGTTCAGTCGTTAAACAAATAGGAATGGAATGATATGAAGTCTTGCACTCTTCTGGCCCGGTTCAAATGTCAAACCGAACTACTTGGTTATCAAATTTCTATTTTCTTCTTTAAACATTTATTAGAATAATCCGCCATCAAACATTAATTTGCACCTTCCAATTAGTACAAAACAAATGTTTTAGGAAGCAAAAAAACTCTGAAACCTAGGAATCAACGAAGCTGGAGTGAAAGCTAATGATTCAGATATCTAGTTTGATATTTTGTTCTCAATCATTTCGAATGTGGAAATGAAATCATCACTACTGAGAAATCTAGTAAGCTCATCCAATATTCACATTAATTTCTAACTTCATGCAATCACATGATGAAATCTAGTAAACTCAACATTTTCAGAGCACATTTTATAGCAACAAAATGAGCCCTTAATGCTATTCTTGTGGTTACTTCCACTTTGAAGTAATAAAATAGCCTTAGCCATCAATCTTCCATATAATGATCATTATAAGGAAGTTCAATGCAGCTAAGAGATATGGAAATAGTGCTGCTAGTAAGCCAAAATAGTAATGCAAGAGGTATCAGAAAGAAGAAAAAAAAATGATGAGAGCATTAAGATGTAAACGATATTGCAAGAGATTCTATACCGAGAGTTTAAGGGGGAATTCTTATTTAGAAGACGAACTGAAGAGACATAAATAAAATATATTAAAAATAAATAAATGAAATATATTACAAATTAATCTAAAAAGTTGAAGTTAAATTTGCTTGAAAAACATGCATGAAAATAAAGCTTTAGATTCATATGAGACATGTTATAAGATTTGGAGAGCCATGAACAATATTGAAGTAGTTTTAGCTAACAAGTTCTTTAATAAAATCCTAAAGGAAAAGATGATCAAATGAGTAAAAGAAATATTTTGGTACTCATTCTTCATAAACAAAAAATATATTAAAAATTGAGCTAATTTAATTTACATGGATGAATCTCTAAATAATGATATGAGGTAATAATTCATAACTACAGCTTGAATAAAATTTATAATTTTAGTTCAATATTGTAAGTGCTAGTTGAATGTGTGATTTTTTTTTTTTATTGTAGGATATGTGCTACTAATTAATTCCAACAAAAATCACTCCCTTTATCGATATGCGAATGTGAGAACCGGCTGGACTAGTTCAATCGAATCAGTCCTTTCTCCAACCGCTACTAGGCGAGAAGTTGAGAGAGCGATCAAGTTCAGATGTGATTGTAAGCGAAAACTGACTCCTCGAGTGAGATGACTCCAATTCACTTCGTCCAATTAAGCCAAATGAGTGAAAGGAGTCGATAGAAGGTGGTAAGTGGTAACCGTGAGGAAAAAAAGAAATTGGGAGAAAAAGAAAAGTAATTTGGGTTAGGAAGGAAGAAATTGTGTTGAAGAGAAAGTTAAGGGAGGAGTTTTGTCTACTATTGAGGTTATCAAAGGATCAGAACTCATCGAAAGGAAGAAAAGTGAATTTCCATTTCTAACGACGAGGAATTATAAGTCGTTTAAATTCTTCTATTGTTTTATTTCAATTATTAAATATTGTATCATGCTTATGTATTTATTAAAGTTTGAGAGTCTAATATGCATCAAATTTATGAAAATTAAGCTATTAAAGTTACAATGTGATATATATATGTGTGTGTGCGCGCGCGCGCGCGCGAGAGAGATAGAGAGAGAGAGAGAGAAGTGTATATATAAATTAATATGTATATAATATAAAATGAAACAAATAAAACGAATCATAAAATGTAAATAAAAATTTAAAAACAAGGACAATGTACATGCATATAAATATAGGAGTTCATCCTCTTATGGTACTAGCTAGGAATACAACGTACCCGTGCACATTAACTAAAAATTATTGTACAGTTATTGGTACAAAATTTGACGGTGCTCCTGTAATAAACGAAATGAAAAAGGAATACAAATTGTTTAAAAGAATAGAATTTTGCTCTTTTTTTTATGTAAAAAAATCCATATGTATGTTAAATGAAAAATTTGACAAATAAACATGAATACTCATATGTATGTTTAATTCTTATGCTATAAATTATAATTATCCACTGAGTTTATTATAAAAATTTAAATTATTAAATCAAAATTTTAGGTAAATCCTCTGAAAATAAATGACTGAAAGAGAAAAATTCATCTATAGAAGAAGAAGATTAAATGAAAATAAATAAGAATAATTTGTTATATATTCAAATTGAAAAAAAAAATATTTTAGTGCTCTTCAGTTATATGTTAGATATTAGTCTATTAAGTATTTTATGCTATTAAAAGAACTATATGAAACATTCGACTGTCTGTTCCCGACTCATTAACTTGAACTTCCGGGTTGAATCGTGACAGCTCATTTATGTTTTTCTTACTTTTATAATGTCAATACTTGTTCTATTCAATCCACATAATTTATCATTGATTTTTTAGTGCTCTTGACATTGATAAAAAAACAACATGCTTGAAATCTTATTTGCAAAAATTAATTTGATTTGTTCAATGCTTTTCTTTATTTCCAATTCTTTATTATAATTTTCTAATATTTTTTATCATTTCATTATCAATTGATCTTAAATTATAGTATTGTATGTTTTCATTTTAAGAAAAAAGTAGTTAAATTAATTGTTAATTGGTGACATGTAAATCCTCACATTTGCATGAAAATATATAACGCCTCCTATTAGTTACATTAAGAAATCATAATCATGAGTCGTCATGCATCATAGGTGCTCTTTTCTTGGCTTCATTGAAGAGGCATGAGTAATAGCTTAGTGAAATGCGGATCTCTATTTGTGATGTTCAAATCACGGCAATGCTTAAATGGGCACAACAAGTTGTGGTTATCCAGTTCCAGAACATTGAACAGGATAAAGACAGGTGATAGTGCTCATGCATGCTGATTTAAGTAGGTAATGGAGAGATGAAGGAAATATTGCGGTAATTGAATAATGAAAACCTGAAATCGTATACTGAATAAAAATTTTCATTTAACACATTGTAAATAAATTTAACCATAGCTCTCAAAATCTTCACCCTCCATACATGCATTTTTTAAAATAATATAATTAGATAATGTAAGGCAGTAAATAAAAACAATTGTTCAGTTACTATCATGCAATTTTCAATTCACTAAGGTTTAGTTTGGGACGGTTTTCTTCTTGGTTTCTAAAACAGCTTTCTAGTACCAAAAGTTCTTGAATTTGAAATTCTTGTACTACAAAGTAATTTTAAAAAGCAATACAAAAGTTGTCCCAAACGAAACTTAAGAAGCAATTTGTGAAGGAAAACTAAGAGAAAACAGGGAACATGTACAACCAATCAGAAATTCACATTAGAAAATTAGCACAGAACAGTATCTTAAAAAGGCCTACAGCTATGGTTGAAATAGAACCCTTGAATTTGGTATCAAAGTAAGGAGCAAACATATTAAATCAGAATTTCATAAGCTGGGCATACTTTTTTAGTTAAAATTGAATGCTTCCTAAGAAAAAATTATTTTAAAAACAGCTTGGCCAAGGAAGAAATCTACTTAGTTGTAATCTGACCTCCCATTCATCGCCATTAACATGGTAACAAGTACTTGACAAAAAATTCAAGCTACCTTTGAACTCGATTTTCATTTCTGGGATGTTTCCAGAACAAAAGCCATACCCCATCATCAGCTACTTATTCACCTCTTATCTAGAATCACAGCCAAAATCTACTCCAAAGCATATTGCATAGATATCCTCTCCACAGTATCCTGACATACGACATTCTTTGCAAACAGAACCTTCAAGACATCTCCAGCCAAATCTGATTCCTCTTCATGAGCAATTCCTTCAACTATGATTATGTAAGTCATCTCATTAGGTATGTAACCCTTCTCAATCATTGATATGAAAACATCAATTGAAAGATCTGTTCTCTCAGCCTTGCACAGTCCAAGTATGAGAGCATTATAATTCTCAACATCGGGTTTGAAATCATTTTCCACCATGACATCAAAAATCTCAAGGGCCTCATCTAACATTCCTTCCATACAAAGGCCTCTAATCAAGGATGAAATGGTGTAAGAATCAGGAGTAAAACCACTCTTCGTCATCTCATTCAGAAGTTGAAATGCAGCATACGTGTTCCCCTTCTTACACAAGAATGTTATTATATTCCGGTAGAAATCATGCATGGAAATTTTCTCCTTGTTCCCCAAGGTCTTAACTATGGAGAATGCCTCTTCTACCATTCCTTCCTCACACAATACCGCAATTGCATTATAAGTTCCTTCATTAGGAGAACAATACCTTTGCAACATCATATCAAGACAATTAAGCACCATATCCAACTTACCATCTTTACAAAACCTAGAAATTATTGGATTAAAGCTAGAAGCCACAGGCTTAAATCCATTCCCTATCATCTCATTCAAAATTTCAAGAGCTTGTTCGGTCTGACCATCATATGCCAATGCACCAATCATATATTGTAGGTGATAACAGTTGGAAAACAATTATTATCACCCATCTCAGCCAGAAGCTTCTCTGCCTCCTTCCAGTGGCCCTCATAGCACAAACTCCTCAGCAAAATGTTATAACTTACAACATTCGGTTCAAAGCCTTTGGATGGCAAACTTCTAAAATATTCCAATGCTTCATCAAATCTACCTTCCTTGCAAAACCCAGTAAGCAGTACATTGTAACTAACCAAATTTGGCTTTCCACCCTTCCCAATGATCTCATCCAAAAGCCTCACAGCCTCATCCACCCCTCTTTCCTTGTACGCAGCTTCAAGTAAGAATGAGTAAGTGTAGACATTCGGTGTCAGCCCTCTCTGAATCAATCTCTCCATGAGCTGCAAGCTCTGCTGCAAGTTGCCATGCATACAAAGCCCTCTTACAAGGGAATTGTAAGTAATGGTTGTTGGAGGGCATCCATAGCCTTCCATTTTATCAACCAATTGCATCGCATATCCAACATTCCCTCTCTTGCACAACTGATTGACCAAAAATGTGAATGTGGGAGAATCAGGAGTCTTTCCTGCACTAACCATGAGTTCCATAACCCTAACCGCCTTCCGAATCTTGTTAATTTTGCAGAAATCATACAACAAATTAGTAGCTTGATTTGCATCCGGCTTGTGGCCTCTTCCTACCATGTGTTCCAAGTAAAGGAAGGCATCATGGAGCCTATGCTCTTTGGTTTTGAGATCATTCTTCCCATTTTTCCAGCTGGGTAAAGTGAAAGCTGTCTCCTTTTGAGCAAAAGTTAGGTTGGCAAAGACTAAAACTCTAGAAAAAGCCTTTTTGAGGGGAAAGATGTGGGGATTCTGCTGTTGAGTGAAGGGGAAGAATTTTCCTTTCTCGTTGCTTGGAAGAGGCAAGATAGAGTGTGGAAAGGCTTGCATGGCTTGCCCACTACACTTTCGAGCAACCCCAAACGAAAAAGAGTTATCTAGATAAAGAAACTGCAATGGGGAAGACGAGCATCTTCTTTTTACATGGGTTTTCTGTAGCTTTTAACCAAATAAATAGAACAAAGGCGGAGATTTCACGGGCGCCCGGGCGCACAGAGATGTCAAGGATGATAGACGATAGAGCCGCTTCGGTAGTTTTCTCAGGAGGGGAGTAGACGGACCACCATCATCCACAACCAGTGGAGGATTACAGACCATCTCTTACCACATATTTTACTGCTACTTTATTTATTATTATTATTAGCCAAATATTATGTATTGCTTATTTAATTATTTGCTTTTAAGCCTCATTTAAGCTTCACATTTATTTATTTATTTATTTTTTCTTTTCTCTAGATCATATCACTTCTAAAAAAATGTGATATTTCTTCTATGTCATGCCTATTTATCAAAATAAAATATAAATAATCAAATCTAAATATATTTCTACAATGCTCAAATAACTAGATGTGTATTACAACTAGCTCATAAATAATTATATTCATATAAATCTATTCATAATAACCAACTTAACATGAAGAATAATAACATATAAATTTTGACTAACTAGTTCCACTTAATAATGATGGAGAGCTTCCCCTATGGCATAATAGGGATAGCACACTTACATTGATATTATGAACAACAAGTTTAATTCATGATGATAGTGAGGGCAACAAACTACTTATTAAGATTAGGAGATAAATAATGTGTAATTTGTGTTACTATGACAATGATTAGGGCGGAGCCAAAAATTTCTTTGAATGGGAGCACTAATTAATATTATTCATTAAATTACTCTCAAAAAACTATTTTTCTTAAGTGTGATCGCAAATCATGAGATATATTTTAATAAAAAAATATAAAAAGTACATTCAAAATTATATTTGTTCCAGCTAAAAAGGAATCGATATATTAGCCTCATTCTTATTATTCATTAAAAATTAATATTTTTCCCAAATGTCTATTAATGAATTGAGTTCATATAAAATGAATGTTTAATTTTATATTTTTTATTTGAATTTTTATTATTCAAGTCTTAAATTTTATTTGAATTGTTTATTCAAGT